>OV170233.1:14648089-14805886 GCA_921882275.1 Brenthis ino
TCGCAAATTAGAATTAGAATTGGTAGATTTTGTTCGTCAAAGAGAATTTATATGGAAGCCAATTGGGAACACCAACCATCATATTCAGCAAAAATATAAAGCTTATGCTGAATTTGCAGCGAGATTGGGACGTGGATTTACAGGTATTTATTATAAACTTTTAGTGTAGGTTTTTTTCGTATATTATATTAATAACGTTCAGGTTCTTATAAATACCTACTAATTTCAAATTATTAAATCTAACGGCCTTGTGTGGGTATAAACAGTAGGTAGGTAAAAAAGGCATCAATAACGTCATCTCTTCCACGTGACATGACACAAAAACTAAAATATACAACAATTAGGTAGTTTCTCTTAGACAGTTTCGTAAATATATAAAAATATTTCAGCTCGCTCTGTGAGAGATAGATGGGTAAATATTCGGAGCACTTTTAATCACAATTTAAGGAGAATTGATAAATCGAAAGAAACAGCTAAGTCAGCATCTGATTTATATGTACCATGTTGGCCGCTATGGAAACCACTGCAATTTCTTAAAGAGGCTGGTACTACAAAGGAAAACGGTATTAATTTTGAAGTAAGTATTATAAAGTGCTTCATAAATTATATGATTGTTTTAGTTCTGTATCTAGTTATTAGAGATGGGTTTCAAGGTTTATTTCTATATGAAGAGGAAACATATCTTTGAAATTTGTGTGATAGCATTTTGGAGATAATATTATCTATCTTAAAAATACAACAGAATTCTCAATATATTTTATTTTCTACTAGGGACTCACCCTCACTTTGCTCGGGTTCTTCCCTAGATTGCTTCCTCATACAATTCCCCATTTTCACACCCTTAAAGGATGATTTTTGAAATAAAACTATCCGATGTCCTTCACAGGGTCTAAAAATATCTTCTTACCAAGTTTCATCTAAATTGGTTCAGTAGCTTAGAAGCCTATTCAATACAAACACACAAACAAACAAAAAAAACTAATTTTTTATCTTTATAATATTAGAATAGTTAATTATTATATTTTATTGATATTTACATATTATTTCCACAGATTTTTTAGTTTGTATATCTTTTTTTATTGTAATAAACTTCAAAAATTATCTAGGCTCCACTAAGTTTATGTTTAGTATATATAATATTATCTAAAGTTTAAATCTATTGTGCACTGATTTTAATAATTCTTTTGTATGTTTTTAAATACAAATTTTCAGAAAAAATCTATCTATAACGATATCTTATTTGTAATCTTATTCTAATCTTATTTGTAAACTGCACATAATTAAATGAAACTCTAACTAGATAAAATTACTATGTATTGTATTTTAATCAGTCTTAAGTAAATACAAAGATGATGCTCGAGATTCTATTGATATCATATAAATACATTAGCTAATTTACTTTCCCCATGTTTCACTTCAACATCTACATATATCCTACACTAAAAAGTATTTGCCGAGATTTATACAGTTAAATAAAATGAAATTCTCTTTATAATGTCATAATAATAGCTTTTTTACTAAATACATATGAAATTATATATGGTACTTATAAGATTAACACAAATTTCAAAAATATTGTTTGTCTATCTCTTTGTTCTGGTTTATCTCCGAAACGGCTGGACCGATTTTAACGAGACTTTCACTGGCAGATAGCTGATGTTATAAAAAGGTTACTTTTATTTAAAAAAATACCCAGGGACACACCTGAGTGAAGCGAGGGTAAGTCGCTAGTAAAACAATAATATTAAACTTTAAAATTGTTTTTTTTTGTAGGAATATGCTAAAACAAGCTACAATGATATTTTACCAGATGTAGATATAAAGGAAGAAAGGTCAACTGAATTCGATATAGAGTTAGGTATTAGACAACGCGGTCAAAGAACAGATAGACCTCGTAGAAAGGCAAGAAAAAAGGATAAGGATAATTGTAAACAAATTTTGAATGATTTGATAAAAGCAATGAATCCAATAGTAAATAACTATGAAACTCATCAATATTGGTTTTTTGGAAAGCATGTAACTGAACGACTGAACCATATGAGAAAGTTAGACGCAGATTGCGCTAGACGGGATATTTTGAAGCTATTAAATGAAATTCCAGATTCAGAAGAATTTAGATGAATGATAAACAGTGTTTTATTGTGAAATTTTCATAAAGCTTGAAAGCTCTCAAAGGGTTGATCTAGGAAAAATCAAGCAAGTTATGTCCAGATTTGTTAATCAAAAATAGTGACACTAAAGAGAAAAAAGTATACATCTATAAAAAATATATACAATAAGGTAACACTGGCTGAGAAGGCCCTCTTTTTTAGAAAATGAAATACACTGGCGTGCAAAAAAATCGGGCCACCCTTAATTTTAAGCATAGTTTTTTGTTGACAAATGTTTGGTGAAAAAAAAATACCGCAAAGGTAATTAACACGTTCGTGGCCGGTAATTTAACTGATAGTTTCGTAAAAAATCACTAAAATTTTCTATACATTTTAGGGACACTGTTATAACCGTACTGTCATAACACAATATAAAAGGTATTCCTGAAGGCAGTACGGCCTTAGCCGTAATACTGCTAAGGCCGTACTGCCGTGTAATATATGGAAATATGCATTGCATGATAACAGTACGGCTATAGCTGTTTAAAAATAAAAGTCAGCATTCGTAGGAAATATTTATTATAAAATCAATTACAGCCTGTTAATTAGTAGGAACTTACTCCAGTTCTTAATTATTTTAAATAAAATAAAACAGAAATATCTATTATAATCAATCACAGCCTATTAATTAGTAAGAACTTACTCCAGTTCTTATTATTTTAAATACAAAAAAAATATTTCTTTAAAAATTAAAAAATATGTGTATTAATCAACATTTTCTTAGTATAATAGCTTCATTTTATCTATCTCCTCTCTTGACATATTTGGCGTGCCATTCCTCAAAACATGAAGGGCATAAGGGAGTTTTTTCTCTGCATCCCTTGCACCTGTATCTTATCTCTTTGCGTTTTTTCTTTTTAGTGCAGAGGCTACAGTTCAAATATTTAAAATTCCTCTTGGAATCAGTTGAGCACGGAAAATCTTCAGGCCAGTGATCCTTACTAATGCTTACCAAATTTTCCTGTTGAAGTACCTTTTTTGGAGCTCTAACTGCAGTTCGTCGACTGGAATATATGCTACCAGTTCTTATAATGTTTCTACCAGAACAACCACTCTCTAAGTTTATCATTTGTTTTATTAAATCTTCGCGATAGTCCAGAAATTCGTATTTTACATCGTTTTTAAAGTATTTTTTGTAGACAAAGAAAGAATTCCAAACAGATATATCTAAGAGATGAAAGAATACTTTCTTATACCATCGAATTGTTTTCTGTGGCGAGGAGTAATATGCAACCATTTGGTCTTTCCTATCTATTCCTCCCATATATTTATTGTATTCTGAAACCTCTTCAGGCTTTTGTGAAATTTTTCCAAATCGGTTTGAAACATTTATTAGCTTAGGATGATGTCTGGTAGTTATAACGTAAATTGGACGCTTGTCATACCACGCTGATACGTAAACTTGCTCTTTACGACACCAAAAAAAATCACCCTTTTTTAGTTTTATCTGTGTCAGCCCCTTAGGGTTTGTCTTTCTGTTTTTACGAAGTGTGCCATTGGTGTGGGTACGCAACTCTAGTAATTTCTGACTCAATTCGACATCATTATAAAAATTATCCATGAATACGTGATGACCTTTCATCAAGTATGGTTTCAGCAGTTTCATAACTATTTGTTCGGTTTTCTTCCCATACGTATTATCATCTTCGCCCTTACCACAATACATAATAATATTCAGAACATATCCTGCTGCACTGGTTAGGACATAAAATTTTATACCGTAACGGGCCTTCTTAGATTTTATGTACTGCCTGAAATATAGTCTACCCCTGTATAAAACTAGAGATTCATCTAACGATAATTCTTTGCCAGGACCATATACACGACGAAAGTCTTGGGTGGAGAAAGTTCTCAGATAGAGCTTCAATAAAACCAGTTATCTTCTTCTCGCTTTTTGCCTCAATATCTGATACATAAATGGCTCGTAATATTTGATCAAATCTTCTAGATGACATCACATAAGAAAATATCGGGTGGAAATTCAAAGGATCGGAATATGAGAAGAGTTTTCGCCTCTTTGAAATTTTAATTTGGCCTTGTAATAAACAAAGCCCCAAGAAAGCTAACATTTCTTCTTTGGTTACATCGCGGAAAGAACATTTTCTACTATGTCGAGTATGAGGTCTGGTTGTATTCGTCAAATTATTTCCGTAAGCATTTGTTCTAGACATAACAAAATCCAAAAGATCGTTAGAAAATATTAATTTGAAAATATGTAAAGGTTGAGCATTATCAGGTATTTCTACTTTGAGTCCTTCAGATGCATAATCAAAATGAAAAAGAGGGATCTCGGCGGTAACGTCCACCCACTCGTCAGTGTCATTTTGAGAATTTTCACACGATATTTCGTGTACATCAGATGCATCATCGAATTGTTCATGGCACACTAGTATAGATGGGCTGTTTGCCCTGGCATTATCATCCCCTATATCGTCGTTAGTTGTGTTTATAATTTGATCTGAAGTGCACGGCTGCTTCACAGGGACAGTTGAAGTTGAGTGGATTCTTACCTCTACTTCATCATCTGACACTAGAGTATCACTAGATCCGCTGAACTCTGTTCTCATCATATTTCTTGCAATTTTCCTTGTTTCTGTAGACTCCACATCTGAGCTCGACATATCATCATAATTAGGTTGAAATTCTTGATCCGATCCATATTCGCCATCATCACTGTATGGGTCCCGTTCTGGAGTTAATTCTGGAGTAGATGCACCCTCTAATAGTGCGGCTCCCGCCGGTTTTGAAGATCCGGGAGGTATTCGCGCATCCATCTCGCCCAGAATATGTCGGCGAGCCGTTGTGCGGGGCGCCAGCTGGACCGGGAGATGATGTCTCGGTCGTTGAAATTCCCTGGAACTGGTTCTCGCGCGGGCCACCCGAGGAAGAAGTGGATCGGGGTAAGAGCTTCGGATAACTTCTGTTCTCTATCGGTGGCTATGTGGTGGATCCTTTCTTCGCCTGTCTGTTCGGTGACTGCAAGTTCCATTGATGCTGGTGTTTCTGTTGGCCATGAGTCATCAGATTGGTAGAGGAAGTCTGGGTCCGTGAACCATCGATGGGTTTTGCTAAAGGCTGTTGGGACGTCTCTCGTCGCGTCGTCGGCTACGTTCTGTTTAGTTGGAATCCAGCGCCACTCGTTTACTGTTGAGTTCTCTTCTCTACCTGCAAGACGATGGGCCATGTATGGTTTGTATGAACGTGAGCCTGTCCTGATCCAGGGGAGAACTGTCTTGCTGTCTGTCCAAAATGTAGTGGAGTCTGGTTTTCTCTCGTGATTTTCCATGACGACTTTTGCTAGACGCGAACCCATAACGGCTGCTTGCAGTTCCAGTCTTGCAATTGAAGTGAGCTTCAATGGTGCCACGCTCGCTTTGGCGATTATTAGCGAAACATCGACTTCGCCGTTTGTAGCTGTTGCCCTCCAATATAACACGATGGTGTAGGCCGATTCACTTGCGACAGTGAAGACATGTAGCTGTAGTGAAATTGCGTCGCTGTAGTGTAGGTATTGTCACGTCACATAATCTGTTCAGGTGCGTTGTCCAGTTACGCCACTGTTCTGCGAGGTCGTCATCAATCTCGCTGTTTCATGGTGTTCCCCGGCGCCATACTTCTTGCAGGATCTGTTTCGCTCGAACTGTAATGGGTGACACGAAGCCCAGCGGATGGAAGAGGAACATGACTATTCTGAGGGCTTCTCTCTTCGTTGGCCTCTTGTCTTCTATGTGACGGTGGGATTCTTGCCATGTTGAGATTGAAGGTGAACTCGTCTATATTTGGTTTCCAGATAAGTCCCAGTACTCTTTCTGTTTTCTTATCGGACATGTAGAGTTCCATATCTTCTGTGGGCTCCTTTCTCCAAGAGCTTCCAGCAGTTGGGACGAGTTGGACTTCCACTGTTTGAGTTCGAAGCAAGCTTGACTATGGATTTCTCTGACGTCTTTGGTGATGCGTTTTGCGTCTTCTATATTCTTGAAACTATCCAAGTAATTATCAGCGTATTGTTTGTTGATGATCGCGGGTGCGGCTTCCGGATGAGTTTTCTCGAACCTCTTCGCATTCAAATTCTTGACGTAGATAGCTGTTGATGGTGAGCTTGATGCTCCGAAGATGAGCGACGTCATTCTGTATTCTTCTGGAGGCTGATCATCTCGCCGGTCTTTGCGCCAAAGATACCGAAGAGCATCTCGGTCTTCTGTTCTGAGCTTGACTTGCATAAACATCTCCTTGATGTCTGCCACAGATTTATAAACTAAAGGGAGATATGGTGTCACTGCCTAGTTGTTTGAGTCCGGCAGTCGCCTTCGAAAATCACAACTACATATGCACCACACTACGAACACGCGCTCACTCACATTATTACAATAAACACATGCAACGCGGGCCAATCGCGTAACAGCAAACGACAACGTAAGGACACACAACTACATTGACAAATTTGACGTCTCGATATAGGGATTTCCTTGTCGATAAAGAGTTGTCGATAGTATAAAATATTTAATTTTCATCAAATAATCATTCCAAGTAATTTATTACATTTTAGTCGAACTATAGACTAAAATGTAATAAATTATTTGGCAGTAGGGATTTACATAAATCAATGAAAAGGTTTTATTTATTTATTCAATCATCATTTATTTGCCTGAATGTACTGTATCTTGTGATCATAAAAATATAAATAATAAGACATGCTAAGTATTTAAAAATGATTTATTATTATTATAGAAAGCTTTTTTTAAGAGAGCTAATGGGATGGGTATGTAAAAAATATTATAATACTTATTTTGTTTAAATAATGTTAAAAGGAAATGAACTCAATGCACAAAATTATATGATGTTTAACTGTAGAAATATAGTTTTATATTAAGGTATGGCTTAGAAAAAGGGTTTTGCTTGAATAATGTTTCTTTAATAATTAGAGATACACTATTAGGTTTTAAGTTTTTTATTACTAACAAATAAAATCACAATATATGGCATAATTATTGACCACTAAAGTGTAGGTACTTATTTAGAAGTTGGCGTTTTGAAAGCTTTGGCTGCGCATGTTTAGTTAAAAAATGCAATCTAATTTTTAAATACTTTTCAATTACTGATTTAGTTAGCAAGACAACATGGTTGTTTAACGGTGACTGCTCATATTGGTGAAAATCAATGTCTTTAAACAACTCGACACCAATAAACTGATTCATAACTTTTGATATCAATTTACTGGAAATATTTTTATCATTTATTATGAGTCTGTTACCACTGATGATTGTGGCTTTGATTGCGGCTTCAGTATATTTACAAATGCGGATAACATCCTCGGAAGGGTATATCAGTCCACCTTTATCTTTTATTTTTATAAACTCGTAATCTTTATTATCTTTGTCGCTTGCTATTAAAACTCCACTGCATGTATCGCATTTTAGTGATTTTATAAGTGCATGAACAACAAAACCCGCGATATAAGTTATGGCTTGCAAAGAAAATTCAGACAAATCTTGAACTAAAGTAGCCACTTCTTCAAACTGGGCTATTTCGTACAACAAACTCATTTCATCTTTATCATTGTCTTCATCTTGAAGTCTTGGATCCACAGTGATATTGATGTTTTGCACTGCTGATCAACATGTTAGAAGACTTATTTTTTCAATAGATGTACAGTTGCCATTTTCGAAGTCTCTAAGTTCTGATTTGACTAAAAGCTTCTTATAGATAGCTCTAAATTGGCGAGCAGTCGGGTTCGTGTTGCATCCACCGTGAGCTCTTATGTGGCCAAATAAAAGCTCCAGGTGATCCTGACTGATTTTGTATGTCGGGAAATATTTTAAGACTTTTTCTTCTTCAATTAATTTTGTATACAAAAGTTTTAAACTTTGAATACACGCCAAAAATCCAACAAATCCAGTTTTTCTGTTAGATTTTGTGACTTGTGTTCCATCAGCAAATTTTAAATTGAGTAAGTTGCAGTTTCGGTCAAAAACTCGAAGAACTTGTCTTTGTTGAAAGCACAAAGTGGTTTTTTAAATTGCAATTGGGCCATATGGCGTGAATTAAACACATCGAATAAATTGTTTACAATTTTTAGGAATTTGACCATTCCTTCAACTTTTTCAAATTCTCGAATGTTGAGCTGAGAACATAAAATTAAAGCATCTGCAACGCTATTGCTAAATAGCTGCGATGCCAAACGTACTTTCATCTTTTGATTTTTAAAATATATGTGGCCTTTTCGTAATTTATTTGCCAAATGAAGTTTTTCTTCTTCCTGAATTTGGTTAAGTTTTTTAAGATGACTCCAGTTGATTTCTTTATTATTTTCATCCAGAAAGATATTTTTTGCTTCAAATGTATTTCGCAGGAGTTTAAGCATATGGCAAGAATCCGGAAAAATGAAAACTGGTTGTTGGGTTTTAGGATGCTTGAAATGCGTTTTAAGATCCTCTGGGTCAAAGGAACATCCTAATTCCTTTGCCATGGTAATATTTGCAGGACACCCATCAAAAGTCAAAGATGTAGCTTGTGCACCAGTGTCGTGCAACATTTCTAGACACTGCAGTACAAGGTTTGCTCGTTGTTCTCCAGTTACGCCATCAACCAAAAAATACCCAACTGGTATTTTCCAGGTACCATTGATGGCTGTTACCAAAAATACCAACGCTTCTTTGGCTTCCGGTAAATCGTCTCCATGTTTTTACAATTACAAATATCAACATATCCATGCATTTGTTTGCCATTCCATTCGACGCGTTGTTTTATAGCCATTTCGTCTAAAACGACATTGCATAGTAATTGGTGACCACTACTTTTAACTTTGAGCTTGATGGCTTCAAAAGACTCTTGCGTGAATCCTGGTTGTGCGTCAATTGACTGATACCATTTTTTTATGGTCCGCACATGAGGCAAGCATGTTTGAAATTTCTTTCTAACATACTCGTACGCTTTCGGGGAATAAAAGTGTTATGTGCACGCAAATGTTCGGAATCCAGGAGAATAACGAGCTCTACAAGTTTTTTCACTTGAAACGTTATCATTATACCGCCAAATCAAATCGTCTACTCCAAGATTTTCCAAATGTGATGCTTGGTCACTGTTGACGTAATTTTTTTGTTGCAATTCTTTCACAATATCTTTCAGTTTTGCTATTTTCTTCTGATACCGGCTAGTCTTCCTTTGAAGGCGTTTAATTTGTTTATTTTGCTTCTGTATTTGATTTACACAACGTCCCAACTCAAGTTTTAGTTTTCGTTTACGGGGTGTATCTTCAATATCAGTATTGAAATTGTAAAGGTCCGACGTGCCCTGTAAAATATAAATTCATTAATCAAAATATATTAATAATATTAATAATTTATTTATAATAAAATTAACTCAGTTCGATATTCTTTTCCAATTTCATCCAAAAATAATAATCTCCTGATCTTCGTCACTCGTGCATAAATATCGTGTTTATAACACGACGGCAATAAGTTTATGTGTTTGCAAATGTGCAATAAATTACCCGTTTGAAAATTTGCATTGCATTTACTGGTAAAAATGTATAAACTTAATTACTATACCTGCTCAAGATTATCATGGCCGTTAATTTGATTCTGCTGTGCCTGATGCTGAGGCTAAACGGATTTGGAAAAATTATTTTCATCACCTCTAAATACCTTAAGTTTCATCTAAAATAAAATAAACAGACATTTCAGTTTTCTATAGTCTTACGGCCAAGTACAGTATGTTCATTTATTCTTTATTGTTAGTTTTGTTCTCTAAAATAATTTACGACAGAAAATAATGAAAAAAACTAAACGAAAATGGAATAACGATATAACTAACAAACCTTTTCTTGTTCATCATGGAGTCCTTCACTACTTTCATTGCCATGACTCTGCTCAGAAATATTGTCTATTTCCACAGGAATAGATTCTTTGAAGTCTTTCTGAAGGTTTTATCATTTGATTAATTATAAAACTACTCACAAAATATTATCCAGTAAATAAAAAGATATTGTTTTGTTTATTTATACAATCTGTCACTTGGTAAAACGCCAGCATAATTTGGATGATGAAGAAAATATACGATTAATATGTGAATTACCGAAAATAAATTGCTCACTAAAATAATATTTGATTTGATTTGACATTCTTTACAAAATTTAACATAAGAATTTAATAAGATACCTCAGAAGACGTGCAGGGATAAGATACGAACACATGGCGTAACCGTAGTGTAGGTACATCCCATTCAAAAAGCCTGCGACTTTTTTTTGTATGTTGAAAACATTTTTCTTCGAAGTGTTGCGAACAAATTACACTGGACGTTATTGGCCAATAATCAGGACCTCTTCCTGTTGCTGTTATCCATTTAGTTTTTTGTTCAGGTTCTCGAGGAAACCTTAAAAATACGAAAAAAATTAAATCAGAGTAAAGGAAAAATTAAATATATTGTTATATGGGTTCTCATACATAATTGGCACGAGTTTCCTGCCAAAACGTGACAATTTTCTTTTTAAGATAACACTTAAAAATAATATTGTAATTTTTTCTTGAAACAAAGGTGGATATTATGCTCTTTACAAAAATTTAATCAAAGACCTTTAATCCACAGTGAAATAAAGTTACAAGATTTGCACATCCCTACATATTAATTCAAACAAATTTACTCTTTTCAGATTAGTTCATTTACATTCTAAAATTCTAAAAAAATATCGACATGTGTCCGCAACGGTAACAACACTAACTCACGGCACCAAGCAGCGTGCGTACCAAGTAACAATAAAAACTTGAACGCGTTGTTTAGCATTACTTACGTCGCTACTTTAGTATTGCTTTGAATTTTAGTCCTACGTGCTTGAACGGCAATGTATGAGTGTAAACTCGAAGTGATAGCATTGACATCTTTTTTAGAGTTTTGTGGATTCTATCGTAAGTAAAATTTTATTTCATGATATTTGCTAGAATAAAGCTTAAAACTGAGTACTTACCGATGATATGTGATTCCATTTGACTTGTAGTTTTTTGTGACACTTCGATTTTTGCAAATAACCACCAAACAACTTGGCATTTTCGCAAAAACATGTGATGAACTCCGTGCGAAATCGTATTCACGACTGATTAACGGCGCCTGCAATTGTTTCTGTTTTGTGCATATTGCATTCGCACGCTCCACGCTTCCTTAGCATATTTCCCTTTAGTTTATAAATCTGTGATGTCTGCCGTGACTGCGATGGCATGCTGTCGAAATCTCATGACGACACCTGGTAGTGACTAGGAGATCTGGACCCCCGAGTAACAAGTCATTCAGCGCCACTCCCTCCCTTAGTCTCCCTTCTTATTTATTATTAAACCCGTTTTGCTAAATATCCTTTCGCAGGGAACGGAAGTGGCCATAATATTGCCGTATTTTTTAAATGATTTTCCTAAAAATGGATAAGTACATCTATGTTCGCGCCACCACTCGAGAGGGCAATTCCATGTATTGCCCGTGAAAATGGTAAAGTTCTCATCATTTAGGTATGTATCAATTTCTTTAATTGCTTTCGACAAAGGAGTCCCGACGCTTCGTTTTTGCCCCACAATTGCGTTTAGTATGGCCCACGGTGAAAATGTGTCAGTAGCTTTGACTTCAGTTGGAGCGGCTAGTGGCGACTGTTGTGCATTTTCTTCAGCTATCATAGCCACTAAAAGATCTTGTACGCGTCCTTTTGTATTTTTAGCCTCGTTTGTATCAGCAAACACTGACAGTTTATACCTTGGGTCAACGATTGTGCAGACTGAAAATGTGCGGCACATTCTTTCTACGTTGGGAAATCTGATTATTAATCCTGTTTTTAAATTAAATATTACAGTCTTGGAAGCTTCCGAAAAATTTACCTCTAACAGTTTATCACATGCTGTTATCAAGCACCGGGTCATTACTATGATTGAGGGTGGACAGTCATGTACTTTTCGCCGCTCATTGATTCGGTTACATCATTAAACGGTTTTAATATTTTTACAACCTCACCTAGGAACAACCAATCTTCGTCATTTATACAGGGTAAATCTTTTCTAATTATTGCAACTGTAGACCTAATACTTTCTTAGATTTACGCGAATGTTTGACATTATTAAATAAAACTATCTTTTCGGATTATTTCGCGGATTTATTTTGATTTTTGGTTCCCGACGTTTCGAATGCTTTACAGCATCCATGGTCACGGGAGAGACTGAGGTGTTACATGTCTTAAAGATATAGTTGTTACAGACAGCCTACCCACAATTAACAAAATGAAAATTGCACCAATTACATTACAATATTTTTAACTTTAAACATTTTTTATAATTTTAATTATAATTGAATATGGAAAATTATTTATTTAATTTTTGCTATTATTTTTATAATTATTACAATTTTAAAAATATTAATTAGTAATCTATATTTAGTGTTGCCATTATTATATTTATAACCATAAATAAAAATATAAAAATATAGTATTAATTATTAAAGCCATATAATTGTTCTATGTGTAATTTAAAAAGTTAAAATTAATTACGGCTAATCATTTTAATTTAGTTTGCTATTATTTAAAAAACAACTTACTAAGCAACACTATTAATATATACTTTTACAAATGAAAAATATTAATCTGATAAGCTGTCATTTTGATCTACACAGTATGAACTTACTACATCTGCCTGTCTGTTATGTTTATATTTATTATTTGATTTTATTATATTAATAACAGGATCCACCATCGTCATGGGATCCACCATCGTCATGGGATCCTGTTATTAATATAATAAAATCAAATAATAAATATAAACATAACAGACAGGCAGATGTAGTAAGTTCATACTGTGTAGATCAAAATGACAGCTTATCAGATTAATATTTTTCATTTGTAAAAGTATATATTAATAGTGTTGCTTAGTAAGTTGTTTTTTAAATAATAGCAAACTAAATTAAAATGATTAGCCGTAATTAATTTTAACTTTTTAAATTACACATAGAACAATTATATGGCTTTAATAATTAATACTATATTTTTATATTTTTATTTATGGTTATAAATATAATAATGGCAACACTAAATATAGATTACTAATTAATATTTTTAAAATTGTAATAATTATAAAAATAATAGCAAAAATTAAATAAATAATTTTCCATATTCAATTATAATTAAAATTATAAAAAATGTTTAAAGTTAAAAATATTGTAATGTAATTGGTGCAATTTTCATTTTGTTAATTGTGGGTAGGCTGTCTGTAACAACTATATCTTTAAGACATGTAACACCTCAGTCTCTCCCGTGACCATGGATGTTGTAAAGCATTCGAAACGTCGGGAACCAAAAATCAAAATAAATCCGCGAAATAATCCGAAAAGATAGTTTTATTTAACTGTAGACCTGATTTATTGTTCCAGTTCTATAAAACGCTGTAGCATTAGAAAGCAAGAGTTCCAGCGCGTAGGCACTTCTTGAATTAATCGCTTAGGCACGCTATTAGGCTGGTCGTCTCTTTGAGCCTTAAGCAATTTTTCTAACGCAGTGCTGCTGGTTTTGAAAAAGCGCACAATCCTCTTAACTTTTTCTACTGTAGTCTGCAGTGTATGTGCATTGGTTGTTAAGCTATTTTGCACAACTAAATTTAGAGTATGCCCGAAACATCCATAATGTTTCCAGCCAAGGTTAAGGATGGCTCTCACCATGTTAGGCGCGTTGTCGGTCGTCCTCGACAAGTACCATTTATTCACTATATCCATTAAAACAGTCTCGATGTTTTCACTACTATGGGAGTCTTCGAAATGAGAACAATCGAGTAAAATAGACTTTAACTGAAAATCATCAGAAATACAATGATCTGTCATGGCCAAATATGATTCATTGGCTCTCGAAGTCCATAAATCTACTGTAAGAGATATACTATCTATAGTAATTTGTTCTTATTCACTTTAAATTGTTTCTTTAGTTGTATAGTACAAGGCAGGCAGCATTACAGTGGAAACTGTTTTTCTTGTCGGGAGTTTATAGCCCGGAATCCAACGACAGATTTTTTTAATGCCCTTTCCTCGACTAATGAAAACTATTGGTAACTGTCAATGAATAAGTCCATCAAGTCATTGTCAATTTTTTTTGAGTTCGCCCGATTTTTTTTGTTGTGTATTTATCAATAGCTTGTTGTTTCGCTAAACTTGCGGTCGATGTTCAGGCTTGAGGTATTGGTTGTGAGGACAGTGAACATACTACATCCATAGCTGTCGCAACTTCATATTTCATTGCATAAGTTTGATCTGTTGTAGTTACAGCAGCATTCACAATTCTTTGATCCTGCTGTCCGGTAGTAACTCTTGTGTAGGCATCAAAATGTCTTTTTTTTAGATGCGCCTTTAAATTGCCGATTGTCCCTTTGTAGCTATATATCGCCACAAATTGTACACTTTGCTTTTTTTTTCAGCGACATTTATTTTGTCAAAATAGTCCCACAAAATACTGCTATTGATACGAGACATATTTAAAGTTTTTAATTTACTATATTTACTAACATAAATACCTACTAACTCTCTAACTTAATAATACACTTTAAACCGAACACAGAGAGTTATTTACACTTTATTTACACATTTTATATTAAAATCTTCCCTAACGCTGTAATATACACTATTTGAACTGTTACAGGTCTATTTGCTCGCTATTAATCAAACATTTTCTTTGATCAAAAATATGTATATATCACAAAACCAATAAACAACAGCTAACAATACTCTAGTTGCAATTGCACTCGAAACTAAAACAAAACGAAAGAAGAAATTCTATTCATCACCTTATAAAAAATGGCCAAGTGCGTGTCAGCTCACGCGCAATGTAGGGTTCCGTAGTTGCCCATCACAATAATGCGGACTAAGAAAAGGGTTCTTTGTTGTTTCATACTGGTACTATACTTACATGGTTCATAAAATTATATTTACTTACCTGTTTTACACTACTAAAAAAGCTATCTAAGTAATTTTCAATTGAATTTGTACGAAATTTTTACTTTTCCAAGTACATCTTATAAGTTGGTTAAGCTTGTAAAGCCTACTTAGCTGTGACAGTTCTCCTTTTAACGTCGTTATATATACTATTGCGGTGAATTTTTTTACATATCCAAAAATAACCATTTAGCTGGCAGGCAAATTGTTTTTACAAATCCACAATATTTTTAAAAGACCTATACAACGATACCCCACATCATATGGTAAACGATAAAAAAACGTCCCAGCTTTACGTATAGAACTTTACGGGCACCCTAAAACGTTTTTTTTTTCAAGATTTTATTTTACTAATGTGTATCCAGCCAAACTATCTAATAAGCCAAAAACTAATAAGTATCCATGCCAAATTATAGCTTTCTAGTACTAAGAGTCTTTGAGCTGCGGACAGACAGACAGACGGACATGGTGTATACGGGGAACCCGTTTTTAACTATGGAACTCTAAAACTAATAAAAATAATAGTTTATTTCTCAAAAAGACATATATTATACTTGAAAAAGATTTAACACAAAAATGCACTTGTAATTTCATTTTTCTCAGGCCTAAAGTTTAGTAAAACATTTAGAATATAATATTATCGATATTATGTCATTACTTCGTACATATAAAGTCGATTATTGTACCATGCAGTTATTAATAGTCCAGTCTTACCAAAATTGCTAATAAACAACACTATTTTATACTCTACTGTAGAATTATAAAGTTCAGAATTGAATGGCAGCGTGCTTAACTAAATATTTCACTTCATTCATCCATTTTGCTTGTAACTCGCGCGCGCTCTTTCACTCCGACTCGGTTTGAATCGTGTGAATCGTGTGAAATGTGAATCTGTATCAACTTCAAGCGCAACAGTATATCGCAAATATCGTATATTCGTCGCATCGCTGAATCGCTAGATGTTGTTCGAATCAGTTTGGATATAGTGATTTGCTCGGTATATAGTTACTACAGATACCGATAAATAGATATACAATATATAGTTTCAAAAACTATATACGATTCGTATCACTCACTGCTACTTCATACTATCAATTAAATTATTCTGTCGTCTTTGAACTATTTTTTGTAGATTTAGAAACCAATTTCACTATGGTGTTTATTTTTCGTTGTAATTGAATATTTTCTTTTTTAAATTTATACTGTATTTGTCGTTGCAAATTATACATGATTTGTGTATCTGTGATATTTTTTGTGTTTTGTTGAGAATTTTGAATTGCCATCTGCGATGTGGATGACACTTTTCTTTGTTTTGATATCTTTATCTCTTCGCGATATCGTCGTTGTCGTTCTGCAGCACTTGTCGGAATTATCTATAAACAAAGTTATATCTTTTACTTAAGCAAGAAAAGGAGAAAGCTTTTAGCATAGCGACTTTGCGGTGCACAATGAAACTGGCCTCCTTAGGTAGAGGACACATATAAACAAACAAAAAAGATGCCTAGAGATAGGGTGCTTTAAAGTGTAACGTTGGCGAGATATTTGGAGGTAACGTAAGCCATAATTATAAAAACAATGACTATTGAAATGAATTAGGTATAATAAATTGTATTCAAATTTACAGTTCTCAAGTTGATTTAACTATTCATTAATTTATTGATGTATATATTTATTTAGCCTATACCGGCCTACTCCAAGGATAATTAGGGCAGACTATTAATTAGATTAGGTACACTACCGTATGCCGCGACTGAATGAAAAATAATAATCAAAATGGCGGCTGGTCATTTTGTTATGTTTCGTAGAAAACTGTTCGAACCTATTTACTAATGAAATCTTACTGTTAAAGATACTTAATGAAAAGTTGTTCAATATCGTAAGCATCAACATACACTTAAGGTTGATTCACACATATCAGTGAGCCCACAGTTCTGGCACAGTACCGTTACAGTTCCGTATCCGTGCTACAGTGGTGCGTCAGTGCTTCAATTCACACATATCAGGCACAGTACAGTTCTCTGCGGGTCTTCGTGCACGACGTTCCCTTCAGACTAGCGTTGACGTCGATTGTTTTGATGGCACTTTTCAATAATACAGAATTAGCTATAATAGTCATTACTTTAGACGAAGAAGAAGAAGAGAATCGAGGAAAAAAAGAAAATATGTACATGAAGCATGGAAGTTAAGAGAATCTGAAGGAGAATTCGTGACATTATACAAAGAATTAATTAAAGACGAAAGAAAGTGTTTTGAATATTTTAAAATGTCGGAAAGCTGTTTTAATATACTCCTTCAGAAGCTAGGAAATAAATTAGTAAAGAAAGATACTCGTTGGAGGAAAGCTATATCTCCTAGAGAGCGGCTAGCAATTTGTCTAAGGTAGGTAAACCAGATTTTATTAACTTTATTTTTACCTTTTTGGAGGTTGGAACAGTCGACAACATATCAGTGAACACATTTTTTGCAGTGCAGATGTATCCATCCACTGACAGGTATGTTAAGGATAACTTTTTAATTAAAATTCTGAAAATATGTATTTAAATCAGTTTTATTACTTCGTATGTGGCACATAAACACATTATACTTTTAACACTTTGTTAAGTTCTAGAGCATTATCATTCGTTAACTGTATAGTTCATAACAAATTGCTGCACATCACTATGCTGAAGGTATGATTGTGTGGGATCTACTATATTAGCCAATCCAGTAGAGTCAAGAATAGATTGCGATGTGAGATTTGTATTTGTTGGTTCAGTTGCAATATCTCTTGGATATAATGGTACATTTTGCTCTGTCATCATCTTCATCTCATATTTTTGCACAGTAGTAAATATTTCAGTCTTAGCCAAATTTAAGTAATATTGATTCAAATTCTATAGTGTGGGTGCAATACCATTAAAAAAAGCATCAACTGGGTGCTCGACGCGTTCAGCTTTTTCTTGATTTTTTTGAAGAACATATTCCATTAATGAAGATGCTGAGGATGGTTTTGGTATGCATTTTGTCGAACCTTTTCTCTTTCTTAAAGTAGATGTAGTAGATGGAGACGACAGTGATGGTGGTGATGGAGTGGATACATGGCTTGGTGATGTTGTGGGAGTGCGGACGCACTGTGATGATGGAGTGGATACGTAGCATGGTGATGGAATGGATGCTTCTTTACTAGCGACAATGGGTATATCAGGTGAAATGGATACGGTATTTCGAGGCTCGTTGGTTTCGGAGTCAGAATTTTCTTTTTCTGGTTCTACACTTTGTACTGTCGGTCGTTCATTGAAATTTTTTTTTCAAAAAATGTAATTGTTCATAGTACTTCTATAATTTAACATTGGTCTTCTTTTGTCCACTCTTAGTTTCCGTTTTCTTCAACGATTTTCGATAGTTGTCTCTTATGTTATTACACCGTGTTTTGAATGTTGAACCTGCAATGAAAATAATATTATACATAGATTTATTTGTTCCAGGTATCTAACAACAGGCGATTCTCTGAAGACAATTTCATTTAGTTACCGCTTGGGCCACAGCATATTCCATAGTTATGGAAACATGCAAGATAATAAAGGAAACTCTGATGAGTGAAATGCTACCTTTGCCTACAGAAGATAAATGGAAAATTATTGCCAATAACTTTAAATTGTTGTGGAATTTCCCTAACTGTGTCGGAGCACTGGATGGTAAGCACATAACAATTCAGGCTCTCTATATTTTAATTACAAGAAAACATTTTCAATTGTTTTGATGGCCCTTGTGGACGCGAACTATAACTTTATTGCCGTTGATGTTGGGTCTTATGGCAAAAACAGTGATGGTGGCATTTTTGCAAATTCCAACATAGGAAAAAGACTACAGCAAGGAACTTTAGGTATACCTAGAAATTCTTTTTTTTTTTATAATATTAGCGAGCAAACGAGCAGGTGGGTCTCCTGATGTTAAGAGATTACCGCCGCCCATGAACGTTTGTAGCACCAGAGGCACCACTAATGCGTTGCCGGCTTTGAAGCTCTCCGTTGCCAGGAACATCAATAGAAACACCACACGTGATTGTGGGAGATGAAGCATTTCCTCTCAAAACATATTTCATGCGACCTTATCCAGGGCAAAATTTGAATGACGACAAGCGCATTTTTAATTATCGTTTATCAAGCGCAAGAAGAATTGTTGAAAATACTTTCGGTATATTAACACTAAAGTTTAGAATATACAATAGACGGATCCAAGCTAACCCAGAAAATGTAGATAATATAGTACTCGCTACTTGTATTTTACATAACTTCATCAAATATTTCAATCCAAATACAACACATGCATCAGACTATGAGGGTAATCAACCTCATACAAGCAGTTTACTGGAAACTGTGCAACCTCAAGGCGGAAACGCCACAGCGGGCGCATTTCACGTTAGAGAAGTATTCAAAAATTCTTTTATTTCTGAGGCAGGAGCAGTACCCTGGCAAGAAGATAAAATATGATTTGTACTGTGTCTATTAAAATAAAGCAACTTACTTACACTGTCTTATTTTATTTTAAAACTAGCGGCCCATCTCGACTTCTCACATGTTGTATTTCAAATGCAACAACAATTTAATCTTTTTGCGTCGGATTACTATAAAATCTACTATCTTTTAAAATCGGTCCAGTAGTTTGTAGGTTCAAACACATAGACAAAAATCTAATCTTTCCTCTTTACAATAGCACTGTAGATAAGTAAATTTTGACTTACCGTCTACATTCATTTGTGTTCCTATTTTGTTCCACAAATTGTTTTTGTATTTTGTATCCATATACTTTGCATGAGATAAATCATACAAAACAGTATTCTCACGAACTAATTCAATCAACACCTCTTCGTCCATTTTGTTTTCGATGCAGCGCCGTCAGTGATCCGTGATAAAATATCGTCGTCGCCGATCACGTCCGTGATGGCCGGTGCCGGCACTGACACTGACGGTACTGAGACGACACTGACACTGACAAGTGTGAATACATCCATAGAGAATGTTTGAAAGAATAATTATCACTGATGCGGCACTGTGCCAGAACTGTGGGCTCACTGATATGTGTGAATCGCGCTTTAGATTATTCCAAGTAGTACAATAGGCAAGTTTTCCATATGTATGCACCTTTATATTCGCTTTGTGTTGCATAATACAAAAAATTGTGTGATGATAACACAAAAGTATCATTAAGACAACAAAAATACAACACGACAGCTAAATTTTTGCAACCATTTTAGGTTATAATTTAAATAGGTATAGTTGGCCCATTACAAACGTGCGAACTGAGTCATAAATAATTTTTATCAGACATCTGGCTCGCACTCATAGGCATATCGGAACTCTCGCTCGCACTTCTAGTGTTGTGTGTAAAAATAAAAAAGGGATTTATCGATAGGCAATAGAAGTAGGTAATTAACCTATTACTTACCTAAGTAATAATAATACCTACTTACCTAAATTGGTCTAGAATTTCGTTTATTTGGGGAATGTGGTAAGATTCGCCTATAGTTATATTGTTAAGTTTTCAGTAGTCTATTACTACACGCCATTTTCTTTCGCTAGAGGCATCAATTTTTTTGGTACAACCCATATTGGTGAAGACCATGGCGATACGGATGGCTGAATTATATTCTCATTGATTACATTATATATCTGATGAACATCTTATTTATCTGTTTGTATACTTCTTCTTTATGACAATGTGGGAACCTATATGATTTTGTATTAATTTTGGAATTACTTTTAATTTGGTGTTTTAGTGCATTTGTTGTACAACGATTTTTCTCCTTCAGTAAGCGGAAGTATCAGAATATTAACTTTTTTCGCCATTTTATATTATTTTTAATACTTGATCTGGATAATTTGTTACAAATTATTTCATTATTATATTGTAAATATAACAAAAATATGAACTCAATAAAAAATAAACAAAACCTTTAAAAAAATTCAATATATATATCAAAATCAATCATAAAAATAATAAATCTGTATAAAATATTCATAAAGTATTATAACTTCTTTTCTTTCAATAAAATATTCGTCAGAATAACATTTATATTATAAGAATTTGAAATAGGCTCAGTATTAAATTTCATACACGCTACGGTCTACCGGAGAGGTAATTTGTGCAGGTATGCCTGCGCAGGTCAAGCGAACAATGGTAGCGTGTATGGGGACGTTCCGGTGTATCGGAGCGGTCTTCAGTTCTCTTTGCGATGGCATCGAATTTGGACGATGACACGCTGGCGTTGCTAGGTCTTGCTTTAATTTTGAAGAAAAATGATACGAAAAACAACGATGACACGCTGGCGTGGCTAGGTCTTGCTTTAATTTTGAAGAAAAATGATACGAAAAACAAGCGAAGAAAGTGGTGTAAGCATTGGTTATTGAAAAGGAAAACATGTTAATTTATTAAATGAATTGAAATTTGAACCAGAAGATTTTAAAAACTATCTTCGAATGGACGAGAAAACATACCTTAAATTACTTGAAATGGTTACTCCTATGATAAAAAAAGAAGACACAGTTATGAGAAATAGTATTTCTGCGCACGAAAGATTATCAGTTACATTGAGATTTCTCGCAACTGGCAGAAGTTATGAGGACCTAAAATTTTCAACAATTATTTATTTAACTTAACAAAAAATTATACTACAAAGTATGAAATATTTTACTTACTTCACAACTATTTTCGTCATCACTATCTAAGTTGGATGAAGATTCCCTTGGAGTGCATTGATCATGAATGAAATTGAACAAATCGTATATATTACGTATATATACGGTACACATCATCAGCAGATGCCCCAGACTTTAAAGATTGCTCATATTTCTTCTTTTCCTTCCTAACATTGCTTCTTAGGTTATTGATCTTTTTCACAACTACACTCGTGAGCAAAAAAAAGGACTCAGAACGCACGCTTGCGGTTAAAAAACTCTTAACAAAAAATCGGAAGCTTTTATTATATTTCTGATTTTAACATCTCAAAGTTCTTTGTTTTAGCTTTAAAATGAGTGGTCTATGTTGTTATTAAAAAATGTTGAATGAGATGGAGTCTTAAGCAATAAAAAAAGTGATGGTTGACGGTAAAGAAAATACCACGTTAAATTCGTCAAAACAATAATTAAATTAAAATGATTTTTTTAATATTTAGTGTTGCCAAACAAAATAAAAATGTATTATTTTAATATTAAGCCATGGTTTGTTAACTTATTGAATTATAATTTTACAGTTTTATGATATTAATAAACCTATTTTGTTATTTTATACAGTGTAAACTCTTTATAACGAAACTCAAGGGACTGAGCATTTTTTGTCGTTATAGAGAGTTATCGTTATATGGAGTGAACAAAAAAAAACCAAATTAACAAGAATTTTTAATACAAGAATTTTTAATTGTATGTATGTCTTAGATAATAAATGCTTATACATATAAATTATTGTTTACACATATAGTCTGATAATTTCGTCTGACGTTTTTTGCTATGCCAGTACTTGTTTTGTATTATTTTATGTATTCTATTCATATCTAGATATGTGGTGGAATCGTCTTGATTAAACAACAAAAAATTTTCTACCAACTTAGCGGCATCTAGGGCTTGTTGAATTGTTGGTGGTGATTCGGCTTTGTCCACTTGATCGTCTTCTTCATCTTGATTATCGGGTGTTTCCTGACTTTTTGACACTAAATCAACAATTTGTTCATCTGTAAGTGTACCAGTTGTGGCTACATCCTCATCTATATTTTCGTACGATTGTAGATCTTCGTTAAAATTGTTTGGTATGTTGAACTGGCTTATCCATTCACTCAGTGGTAGATTGTCTTCACTGTTAAATTGGTTCGTTTCTTGGCTACTACATAATCCAGCATGTCGAAAAGAATGTTGGATAGTGGCCGCTGTTACCTCTTGCCAGGCTTTTGATATGAAGTTCACTGCTTGTAGCATGTTGATCGAGACCTTGCCGTCAGTTTCTATCATATCCATCAACATTTTCCGTCTATAGTGGCCCTTTAGGGATTTAATTACACTCTGATCCATTGGTTGTAAAATACTGGTTGTATTAGCTGGGAAAAATGCTAACTCTATGTTTCGAAGATTAGATATGATTGGGTGAGCAGGACAATTGTCTACTAGAAGCAAGATTTTCCGTGATTTTAATTCAGCATCCCATTTTCTCACTTCCTCTTCAAAAATCTGCGATGTCATCCAAGCTGACTTGTTTGCTTTGTACGAAACTGGCAACTGTTTTATGTTCTTGAAACACCGAGGGTTTTTCGATTTGCCTATAACTAAAAACTTTCTTTTTTCCGTGCCACTCATATTGGCAGCCACTAGAACTGTAATGCGCTCTTTAGACAGTTTTCCTCCAACACATTTTTCCCCTTTGAATTTTAAAGTTTTGTCGGGAGTCAACTTGAAAAAAAGGCCAGTTTCATCTGCATTAAAAATGTCTTCTGGTGAGTATTTCATCTTTAAATTAGGCCACACTGTACTAATCCAATTGTTAGTCACATTCATATCGACATCCCGCGCCTCTCCGTTCATTTTACCGTACGTAATTTGATGACGGTGCTTAAATTTTCCGAGCCAACCTTCAGATGCTTTAAAGTCAATTATGCCAAGTTGGTTGGCAAACTTTTCAGCCTTAGCTTTTACAATTGGCCCCGAGATGGGTACATTATTCTGGCGCTGATTGTTAAACCACGACAACATTGCCTGATCTAAGTCTTCGAATTTTGGCTTTCTTAATTTTTTAGACAAGTTTCCTTCCAGCGCCGCCTGTAGAATTGTTTTTTGGTTTTTCCAAATGGTAGCAACAGTGGATTGACTTAGTTCAAAACGCCTTCCAACGTCACTTTTCTTTTCTCCCTTTTCAATCGCACGTATCACACAAACTTTTTCGTCAACACTAATCGCTTTCCGTTTACTGGCCATGTTAACAGTTTCAAAGTAGGTTTACGACTGATAATACGATAGGTACCCAGTATGCTTGGTCGAAGACCATCACTTCCGAGAAAACAATGCGTCATACTGCACGTGTACAAGGCAATTAAGGATAACAAAAGCTAGACCGACCTCGGATGTTTCGGAGCTTCAAAGTCTTTTGTTACCTGATAACATAACAATAATACCGATAATAAATATTTACTGTCTAAAAATATGAACACATTTCTTCGTAATAGAGAATGGCGTATCGCTATAAAGAGTGTTTCAATATGTGAGTTTTAACGCAAACCAACCAACTTGGGCTCACTCCAACGTTATAGGGAGTTTATCGTTATAAAGGATAACGTTATAAAGAGTTTACACTTACATATGAATCTTACATTTAAGTAAATGACAAATATATAATAACCCACTCCAAAAATATGTTTTACAAATAATGTACGAAATTATTTCGATTTAAATAGCTAAGAGGTTCTTAGCTTCCTCTAACAATTTCTTGGATATAGTGACTGATGGTTTTCTGATACTTGATATATAAGGATCTGACGTAAATAGAAGACCATGAAATACATCTTCGTTTGTTGCGGACCTAGAGCATTTTCTAGCATGATGCAATCTCAATTTTTTATAATCTTTATTACGCGATTCTTGGGCATCCTCAGATAAATGACCAATGGGCAGAACTGCAAAATGTCTTATTATACTTTCCCCATGTATTAAGATTTTATGTACTGAAGAAGGCATATTATACCACATATATTTTGTTACGTACAGTTGTGCCGTTGCACGAGTATATTCACCAATTTTTTCTGGATTTACAGCAATACCGGATGCCATGGTTTGCAGAATAACAGAACCTTTTAATAAGTTCCTCGTCAACCCCTGTAATTTCTGAAGCGCAGTAGTAGTTCTCAAAAAAACGCCGAGCTGTATTGCCGTCATTACTGTTTCCACTTCCTTGTCGGGGCTTATCAACGTGCAATCCCATCCGGCTTCGAAACAAACTTTGTACAAGCTTTTTCTTGCCTTCTTTACTTTTTTTATCTTCCGAAGTTCTCGCAGCCCATTTTTGAAATGAAAGGTTATATGAAATATGTAAAATTAGCTCCATGCACCTGATCCACGCGTGTAACGTAGACAAACCGTATTCGTAAGCATTTATATTATCTGGCTTTGATGCAATCTTCTCCAAATTATTCATTTCACTTGGCTTAGCCCCACACACTGTACATACAGCTCCAGAACTTGTGTCAGTAAGAACTTGTGTAACTTTTCCATCCACCATAGTTAGAAATAGATCGTGACTTATTTCAATTACCTGCGTCTCCTTGTGTATCTTTGATGTTTGCAAATAATTATTAATTTGACCCCGAATATCACCAACCACTGATCGGGTTTTCTCGGGCGTTTCTTTTGCAAGTTCCATCAGGATTGGTCGGCAATAACGAATAGAAGAACAAGCCGGATTTTGCCAAATTATCTCATGTGTTTCTGTGTCAGTCAGCTTTATTGGTACCAAAGACGCTATAAATAAGTTTGTATCTGAGAGTAAGTCACTCTCATCTGTTAAAACTTGTTTATATTCGCTTTGCCCCGATGAACCATCACATCCCCACTTGGTAAACAATTTAAGAGATTTTCTTCTTGGGTTGTAAACATTTTCAACCTTTAAGATGCGAGTACAAGTGTGATCCAGCAAATCTTGTAGATCTACTTTAGCACTTATATCGGTTATTTGAATGCTGGATAGTGGAGGATAACACAGTTTTTTGGCGTTCGTCAGTATATTATATGATGGCAATATGTCGAAGTTTTTGTTAATCAAACTTGCTCGAAGAAATCCGTATTGTGATTTCGAAAGATCTAAATCTGCAAACATACTTAAAGCTTCATCCACCGTAAAATCTGTTCCATTGCGACTTTCATGCAATGATTTTTCCTTCATGATCCTTTTTTCATTTCTTTCACAATTGCGCATCATTGAAACAACAGTAGCTTCTTCGATTTCTCCTTCAGCCCGCAATCCTTGAACGTATGCATTATGTATATACTCGAGTCCATATTCTTGTACCAATTCCATATACTTTCTTTTTTTCGATTTCTCTGATAGATGTTCATAAGACTTTGGTGGACGTCCATGTTCTTCAGATGTTGTAGGTGTAATATCCATCGGTGCTTCTTCAAATTGTACCTTAAATTCACCGTCTAACTGTAATGTTCGGTGGTCAGAAGGGGCCTTGAAAATAACAACCACGCAGTGTCACGAATTATTTAATAATATTTATTATTATAGACACTTAAAACGAAAAGAGCTTAACTAGACTGTCGATCAGCACTGTCGATCAGGACTGTCGATCAGGACTGCCTGTTACAATCGGGTGGAGGAGTATTTAAGTTATTCTTAATTATTATACAAACATCGTTAATGCATTGTTAGAACAAATGCTAAACTTTGGGAAAAGTAAACAATTAATGATCACAACAATATCTTTAGATAGCTGTTAGTGTAAACAAACCATTGGACTCTATTCTGGTAATTAGTTATCTCTATGAATAATAATTTAATTTCGAAAAACAACGTGTACTTACAAATACAATATAAAAATCTACTTGAAATATTATGAAATATTATAATCCTCCCCCTTTAAGAAAATAAACAAAGTTTATTTTAAACATTTCTCAACAATTTCTTAAATAAAACTTAAACATAGAAAGATATGCCTTGCAAAATATTCAGTACATAATTCATTTATTTAATTTATCTTTAATTGAGCGATTCTAACGCTACGTCTTAATGGTATATCTGGTGTGGTTGACGTAGAAGGTATTTCTTCTAACTCTATATCCCTGTTATCAGAATTATTGACTTTCAATGTAATACAGTTAGTGATTCGAGCACAACATGATTTGGTATCTTCTAATGCTAATATTCTATCATTTCTATTACAGAAGAAATGTCTTTTCCATAAATATTTAACTAGTCTATAAATAATATATATAAAAATCATTTTTAAAATTGAAAACATTATGTACGCAAAGTAAGCATTATTCATAACCTTATTATAAATTGACTGATTTCCTATTTTATCAATAATATCATTAATTTTATCGATTTTATGACTTGCTAAGTCTAGACTTTCTAAATCTAATTTTTCCTGTATTTTAATTGGTACAAAATTTATATTCGTTATATTTTTACTTTTTATATTTTTACAACAATCATCTAATACAATATCAATTGGTGGTAAGATGGAATTAAAATGACTTTCAAAACCTAAAGTTTGTGTCTGCAATACAATATTTGTTGTGTATAACTTACAACTATCTGAAATTTTCAATATACCTGTATTAATCAATTCAATATCTATTGGTTCTTTATTTTTACAATTCAATGTAGCAATTACTTTTTTAGGCGTTACAAATATCCAATTATTATCACTATATAATTTATACCATTGCTCAGTGGTTATGTAACCAACTCTAGTGTCACATTCTTTTGGTAATTTTGAATTACTATACATAAGTTCTGTTTCACATGTTTTACTAGTATGAACAGAATATAATGGTGTTGCTAATTTGCATATAAATCTTACATTATCTTGAAGTTTCTTACATGTATCTAAATTTTGTAAACTGGTATAATGAATTTTATTATTCGACATCAAAAAATACTTAAAGTTAGGTAAAACAAATATAAAAGTTTCGTCTCTACTTTTAATTGGTACAGGTAAAAAATTATACAAATCGTAACTAGCTTGAGTAATCAAAGGAGTTTTAATTATAAATACGAGTTTATCGTTTGAAATATATGACACTAAGTTTACTAATGACAATAATTCTGGTACGTTCTTTTCATTAATATCTAGAGGATACTTAGTCTGAGGTGGTAAATAAGATACTGTCTTTCTTAATTCAATACCATATTGTTCTGGCGTTATTATAACAGGATGAACTGCATTATTTTTAGTAAATAAAATTGCATTAATAATCATAGAAATTTCATTTTCAATTTCAGTAGTTAGTAAAGTCAATAATGACATATGTTCATCAACATCTTGTTTCATTTTAATACTAAATATTTTATCTCCAATATCTTTTGTATAGTTAGATAGCAAGTTTAAATTTTCATTAAATATTTTTTCATTTGTATACAAATCAGTTATCGTACTATTAAAATTAGAAATAGTTGATTTTACTACATTCGATTGCGATTTTAATAATTGTAAAACTTCATGTTCATTGTTATCTAAATTTTCTATTGCCTCATTGTATTTCTTAGCATCTTCTGCATCTAAAGTTCCGAATAAAACTTTAAAAATATTACCAACTCCGTCCATATAAGACCGTTTTACTCTATAATTATGAAATCCAGTTATTTCTTTTAGAACATTCTCTTGCATAGACATTTGGGGAATTAGTTGTTCTAAAATAATGAGTGAAGTTTGACACAAAGAATACTTATTAAATGATTCATGATTGCAAGATCTTTAGTCTTAATATACGTATTATGAACCAAATTTATTTTCCTATGAATATCAGCTATATTAAGGTATGTTACTAAATTCCATTCGCTGTCAAAATAATTAACTTTTCCTAAATTTTCAAAATAAATGCCACCTTTATCTATTATACTAATACTAAAAGAACTATCACTAGTTGTTACGTACTTTATCCATGTCAGGAATATTATAGCACGAACCAGGTTCATTCTGAAACAAATGCATGTTTCAATCTATTGGAATGAACTTTTAACTTTTTATTCTTAACTTTAATCGTTACATTGGTTGATGAATTAACTTCAATTACTTTATAAGGTCCTAACCAATACGGCGATAACTTCCGTGATTTTCCTATCTTAACTGCCTCGTTACTTAAATATACTCTATCTCCTACTTTAAATTCTACATTTTTACATTTCTTATCATAAATTTGCTTATTATATTCTTTTGAGTATATCAATTTATTTCTAGCTATTTCTCTTGACTTTCGTAGTTTTAATATAAGTTCGTCTAAATATGTATCGTAAAAATATTTAAATTCATGTTCTTTAATAATTGAACTAGGTAAGTTTGCTTGGAAACCGAATATTAACTCAAATGGTGTAAACTGGGTTGAGGTATGAACGCTTGTATTATATGAAAACATAGCAAAATCTACCCATTTGTCCCAATTAGTTTGATCTTCATTAACGTAATGTTTTAGATAATCTGCTAATGTCGAGTGACTACGTTCTAATGCTCCATTGGATTGTGGATGATACGCACTAGTATTTATTTTTTTTATTTTAAATAATTTCGCAATTTCTTTTATTAAATTAGAAGTAAAATCTGCTCCTTGATCAGTTAATAATATCTCTGGTATTCCAAATTTACATATAAAATTACGAACAAAACAATCTGCAATCGTTTCAGAATCATGTTTAGGCAATGGATATGCCTGAGTGTATTTTGTCAAGTCATCCTGCAATGTTAAAATGTATTTATTTCCGTCTTCTGATAAGGGTAATGGACCTACAATGTCCAGAGCTATTTTTTGAAATGCGTTTGTAGAAGTTGAGGTAATTTCCATAGGCTTTATATATTTTTTCCTATTTATTTTATTCTTTTGACAAGATTCACATTTCTTAATAAAATCTTTAATATCTTTTTTCATTGTGTCCCATTGATAGTTGGCTTTAATTTTCTTATAAGTTTTATGAAAGCCTGTATGCCCTGACATAACATTTGAATGATTTTCTTCTAAAATAGATGGTATATCCTCCCTTTTTATCATTTGAACTCTCCCATGAAAAATGTTGATTGATATTTCCGTATCTTTAAATATATACCTAATTATGGTTCTAACTTTATGCCATTTAAGATGAAAATTACAAAAACTAGTTAAATTAATTTCTTTAACTTTTTCTTGTACTAATGCATGTTTTAGATTCTTAAAACATTCAAATATGTCTTCATATGTTACATTATCCCAATAGTTCAGCTTTGGGAAGGTAAAATATACTTTACTTCCATTATTTTGTATACTTAAAACTTCATATTGAACTGGTTTCTTTGATTTTAATTCCTTTATATAAGTTTCGTATTCTAACAACTTCTTATCATTCTCAATTTCTAAATCAGTTGATGTAAATACAATACTATTTCCGTTATTTGGAAGCTTATCGTTATGTTCGTTGAGTTTGTTATATAGAATAGGTTTTCTTTCCATTTCTTTTAAAAATGATGAATAACTTTCCCCATTTTTTGTAACACTGTGAATTTTAATAACTTCTTCTGATTCTGTGTTTTCTGGTTTTATTCTACTTAAAGCATCGGCATTTTGATTCAACTTACCTTGTTTATAATATATTTCATAATCATATTCCTCTAATAGAAGTCTCCATTTAACTAATCTAGATCCAGGATCTTTAACATTCATCAGCCAAGTTAAAGGTTTGTGATCTGTTATTATTCTAAATTTCCGTCCATACAGGTATGGTCTAAAATGTTTTACAGACCATACGATTGCCAACAATTCCTTTTCAGTAGTCGAATAATTAATTTCACTTTTATTCAAGATTCTACTATCATAAGCTATAGGCAAATCTTCCGACTTTGAGCCTTGAGATAAAACGCTTCCTATTGCGTAATTACTAGCATCAGTAGTTAAATTAAAAATTTCAGAGAAATTTGGGTATTGTAGAATAGGTTCCTCGCATAATTTTATTTTTAATGTCTCAAATGACTCTGGTTGTAAGCTTGTCCAAATAAAAGGTTCGTCCTTCTTCAAAAGTTTAGTCAATGGTTGACTGAGTTTACTAAAATTTTGAATAAATCTTCGATAATAACCGGTTAGTCCTAAGAAAGCTTTAATATCCTTTGGATTTCTTGGTACTGGATAATTTTTTACAGCTTCTATTTTCTTCGGATCAGGTTTAACACCATCTTGAGTAATTAAATGACCCAAATACATAACTTCCGTTTTCAAAAATTCACATTTATCCGGTTGGAGTTTTAAACTATGTTGTGATAATCTATCAAAAACTTCTTTTAATTTCATATTGTGATCTTGTAAGGAACTACCGTAAATAACAATATCGTCAAGATATACAAAACATTTAATTCCTTGTAAACCTACTAAAACATTATTCATCAATCTTTGGAATGTTGCTGGTGCATTTTTCAAACCAAAAGGCATTCTGGTATTTTCATAATGTCCTAATGGTACACTAAAAGCTGTTTTTGATTGATCTTTTGGGCTCATTTTTATTTGATGAAAGCCTGACGCTAAATCTAAGGTTGTGAAATATTTACTATGACCTAACTGATCGAGTATGCCATTTATTTGAGGTAGTGGATACACATCTCCAATACTTATTTCATTCAACTTTCTAAAATCTATGACAAGCCGCCACTTCTTTTTTCCCGATGCGTCCATTTTTTTTGGGACCACCCATACAGGTGAATTCCAAGGACTATTCGATGGATGAATAATTCCATCTTTTAACAATTTACTTATTTGTTCATTAACTTCTTCTTTAAGTGCTTCTGGATACCTATATGACTTTGTATTGACAGGAATGTTACTATTAGTAGGTATTTCATGCATAACTGTATTTGTTGACGTTAACCTATCTCCTTCTAAATAAAATATGTGATTATACTCTCTCTACTCTAATATTTCAAAAGTGCCTTAGAATCCCACTTCTGACACCAAACATTACATAACCACGATATATTATTACTAAAGAAACGTCCTTTAGTTCGGTTACATTTGGTCCACCGATCGTTAAACGCTGTTATAAGCGTTTTTTAAATACGTTTCACAATTAATTCACTTTTTTCAGACGATAAATGGTGGTGTTGTTCTAAGTATTTTTGAATATCTTCTGATTTTGTTCCATGGCCAATAAAAAAATCGCATAATACTCGTCGAGGCACAACAAATTCACTCATTTTGTTTTTATTTTTAACTACTTTTTTTTACCGAGGTTGGTGAAGACTATATTTTGTTAAAGCACACTAAAGTACTGGTAAACGACAACGTAAATCAATAACTTTTATACTGAAATTTCGTGCGAAAAAATATTGCTGTCTAGTGTCATTATCAAGTTCCTAACCACTATCTATGAAGGTGGTTAGTAGTAGGTAGGTACTGATAATGTACACTAACAACTATAACTAGATACCACTTGCTCCCTTTTCCTTCACCGCGATAGAGAAATACATAAACTATATGAGAAACATGTAATTCACACAGTGATAACAAAACATTAACCACATCTGACCTGACCATAAAAAAAATATACTACATACTAATACATTACCCAAAACTCCCACTTTACCTAAAGATTGAGTAAATAGATAATATTGTTTAAGAAAAAAAGGTCAAAAGTGATCTAAATATCCAAAAATCTCATTAATCAGAACTAAAATAATTTTTGGAATATTTTGTATTTTCTCCCCATTAGCCATTTTTCGTTTTATTTCAAGGGGGGCAGATTCGGGCACTCAATTTTTTTTGCCCTGACTTTTACATTACTGCTCTATACGATGCTATCAAAATTACGACATGGGCAGACACCGCTAACTGTCAAAAGTCTATGCAAAGTTTCTAATAAGGATAGAATATTAGGTCCTGAAATAAAAATTCTTTACCTCCCCAGGTTTCACATAATGGTTCACTTAAATTATTTTTAAATAGAGTACTTCATCACCATTCTAACCATATATCACACTTACAAATTTGCTGGTAAAGTAATGCAAATATGACCATGTAAACTGGTGGAATTGTGTTCTACATAATTGACATAATTTTGAGCGTCAACTTGCAAGCCTTATTCTAATACAAAAAATGAGAAATAGTGTATTTCAACTGCTATATAATATGCATTGAACATTCAGTTAGACATATGCATTAACAAAATATTCAATATAGAACATTACGAAAAGCTATTTTTGAGACGGTACGCACGGTTCTGTCCCACTGTGCGGCGTAGGGAACGACGTGATCCTCTTAAATCTCTTCGATGTATCGGATCGCCGTCAATCCTCCTATTCGACCGCCAGTTTCAATAAAAACCAACTCGGTTTTTGCCTCGCTTGAAATGCCGGCCCACACCATCCAGGAACCTCCTCCAAAAGCAACATTTTCTTTGATACAGTACTGCGCGAATCTTTCCCCAGGTCTTCTGTAGACTCGTCCTCTTCTATCACTACCATGCAAGCACACTCGACTTTCGTCTGAGAAGAGAACGGTGCTCCATTGTTCGTCAGTCCAATCAACATGTTCTCTAACAAAACGTAGGCGGGCTGCTCGGTGATCTGGGGTTAATTTGGGGCCAGTAGCTGGACTTTTTGGCTCAAGCCTAGCAAGTCGTCTTCTGACTGTCCAGCCACTCACAGCTACTCCTCGCGTTTCTCTGAGCTCTTGTTGGACTTGAACGCCAATGAGGGCCCGATTTCTTAACGATGTGCTGACAATAAATCGGTCATCTCTCTCTGATGTGCACCTTTTTCTACCGGAACCGCGTCTTCGATTAAAGCCACCAGTCTCCTAGTAACGACGGTAAACTCTGGAAACAGCAGACTGGCTCATGTTCAGTGCACGTGCCACTTCACGCTGACTCTGGCCTTGTCGCAATAGGGTGATCGCTTGAGCTGCTAAATCGCTTGTTGTGTCCATTTTCAGGTAGAATTCTTGATTGTTGATAACGGAGATGTGTATCGGTTGACGTTTGACGGCTAACTGATAAGGGTGGGTCAGGTAGATAACCTTTTATATGGGTCAGTAACCCTTAATTAGCACTATTGTAAACAAGCGTAAAAAGGGTGGTTACTAATCACAACATATTGTTGGGTTGTGTGAGCAATAAACCTTACAATATTTTATATCATTTTGAGGCTAATACTAGCAGCTTAAGATTTTACTATGAAAAAAATATATTTGCTTTCAGTTTTTTTCCAGTGACTTGCGACTACAGATGTGTCGTCTGAGTCGATTTTTTTGCTCACGAGAGTACATCTTTGTTCGCATCTGGCTCAATTTCTCTCAATTTTTCTATTAGTAATTTATAAGCAGCTTCTTTTTTGTCTCGATTATGGAAATATTTGTTTTTAATTTGCCAAAGACATGGATTACTTCTATACATTTCGACAAAATCTTCAAGGATTTTTTTTGTTGAATCTGGTGGCGCCATTTTCTGGCAATACGATGCGAGCGATGAGACAACCGTCCGAAAGAAACACTAGAAAACTACTGACGTGACCTGCGCAGGCGACCGGAGTACACGCACACACGCACAGGTACACCGTACTGTGTCACTCTAAAGAATCGATTTTTGATCTTGCGCCGGTCGCCTGCGCAGGTTCAAAAACCTGCACAGGTCTATTCCCACACACATTCCGGTCTACCTGCGCAGGCATACCTGCACAGATTACCTCTCCGGTAGACCGTAGCGTGTATGCCCTCCATAATACTATCTATCACTCACGTTTACAACGTACAACTGTACGTGGCTACAAGTAACACGAACACGACGCGGGTGGCGGGTGGCATTTTTGTAGATAAGTCCAGACTTTGTATACCCGCCAACTCAGTGGTCACAGGTTCAAACCTGATGTCGTTCCCGACGGGAGACGAACACGGTACACGTCCTCTACCAGTAGATGTAGGCGTCTCACTCTGGTGGGCAACCTGAATTTTCACTTAACACTTTTCACAGCTTTTCACAACTTTTCACATATTTATGGTCGTTATCCACTTTAATTAGGAGTTACGCGAAGCCGTGAGCTCGCGGTCACTTAAGGCCCAAGAATTTTCGTTAATCCTAGGGTATCCGGGATTATTATCCCACCGCTGCCACCAATTGTTATGGGTCCCTGGATGAGACCCTTTTTTTTTTAAGCGTGATTCTATTTAGTGATCTAGAGGTCAGAGACATCCGTGGGTAAAATAAATTTTGAAAATAAAGCACAAAGAAAATTTAATAATTTCTATTTTCTAAAATATTTCCTCATACCCTATTCGCATCGATTTGCGATATTCTAATAATAGGAAAAAGGGAAATAAGTAAAGATAAAGGAAAATTATAAATAGGAGAGGTAAGCAACTCTAGTAAGATCCTAGGTACTCTCCAAATAATTCGTATTTCTCTGCTGTATCAATTTTTGGATACTCCTCCAGCCGCAACTCCCGTAGGTTCGAAGATAGCCGCTATCGGTTATCTATTCACTGACTCTTAAGGTACGACTATCCTTCCGACTGCGCCAGTTATGTTTTGGAGGCAGCCAGTGGATGAAAAGGAATGCAAATTAAATTATAATTAATTTATTAGGTAGAATTCTTACATTTACTATGGTCTATCTAAATGACTAATGATCAATGTGGGATAAAAGTGAAGATGTGAATCAAGTAATGTCCTTATATACGGCATTTCTTATAGGAAGTTACAGTATTTGGCAAGTTGGATGTACGTGACTTGCTGCGCTTGCACTTGTGCTAGCGCCTGCGACCGGCACGTCGTCTCGTCGGCTGTACGTGTGATTTGATGCTTATGCGGTGGTTTGGCTTTGCGTAACATAGGTCTTCAATGAAATACGAGAAAACAGGGCTCCATACAAAGTGTTTTCCCGCAACTAACACAGAACGTAGAGACGTTTGCCTTACACACCACACGATTAGATCATATAATACTACACAGATAATTTAGCAAATATTACAATGGAAGCGGAGGTCACTGTATGTATATAAAAAGGTTATTTTACATCCATTTCAACAATGTCGGTATCTTTTAGTATGGAGTATTGACATTTTGTTTTAAATTGAGAAAAATTAGAAGCTGAGGAGGAATGAGCTATATCTATATATTATTTTAAAATATACTATAAATAATAGTTATTAATATAACAAGTCTTTTTGATAACTCATAATTTATTTTTAATTTAAGAATTATCTATACATTACATATCATCAATAATTTACTATAATTTTATGCTTATTATTTGCCATAAGATCATTGGTACAGTCATTAAGATGTGATGCAATCGCACAATCGTCTTTGTTTTTGACACTTGCTTCTATACAGCGATCTACATTTTTTTCTAGTTTTTTTATTAGTTTTTCGTCTTTTTCGTAGAACTTTCTCACTAATGAAAGCAAGTTTCCTGAAATTATAGAATATTTATGATATAAGGTTGCAAACCAGAATATGTTCCCCATTAACTAGTATATATTATAATATTGTACCTGTGCTAATAAATAATGGTCCATAAAATATATCTAATATTGATTCTCGTAAATTCCATGAAAATGGTTATAAAATTTTAATTTATTTGAATAAATTGTTTTTTTTTGAAAATTTTGACTTGATAAATACAAATGATATCAAAAAATCGATTTTCAAGATTTAATTAAAAATGTAATACAGATTTACGCGAATTTTAAATAAAACTGTCTTTTCGGATTTTTTTACAGATTTATTTTGATTTTTGATTCGAAAACATTCGAAATGTCGGGAAACAAAAATCTAAATAAATCCGTGAAAAAATGCGAAAAGATAACTTTAATAAACATAAATAATTGATCAGTAACAGAGGGTAATGAAAGCTGTTAAGTTTTAACATTCACATAGCCATATTAAAGACTTCATCTATATACAAATTAATTGCAGTAGTAAACGATCAAAGATGGGATACTATAAATACATACATAGTGGCATACCTAGTACGGCATTAATAGACACTCATTGGTGATTGGCAGTGACGTATTTATTTTACTGCGGTCGACCGCATGGACTCTAGTCCATGTCCATTAAATGATTTGCTTTCTGTTCTAAAAAGCTTTTTGTCAGACTATTTTTAAAAATGCGATTGTTTGTTTATGTGTGTTAGTTATTCTTTCACGTTGAAACAGCTGGATGGAATTAGATGAAATTTACTACACAAAAAAACCTGGAGCAAGACTTTGAAGGCTAGTAGTATAGAAGTAATAAAATTGCCAAAAGGTGGCGCTACTTGTATATCATATTCTAAACACAAAAGGCCCTGGTAGCGCTACCTGAACCGTCCCCTTGCTGGGCACGGGCTTCACTTCATCATGATCTACGACTATGGTCTGATGCAAAGGGCATCAGATCATAGTCCACCACGTTGGCCTAAAGCGAATTGGCAGACTTCATATGTAGAGTAAGTTCTCTTAGACAGAACAGACAAGACAAGAGTGAAAGTTTCCTCACGTTGTTTTCCTTCACCGTAAAACAAGTGTTAATCACGATAAAAATGATACGCACATGAAAATATCAGAAGTGCGAGACCCGGGATTTAAACCAGCTTCACTCAGTTTCCCAAGCTAGCGCGTCACCACTGCCTTATAATTATTATTAAAATTTACTATGTAATCTTTTGTTTACCTTTATGTATTTTGCCATTTTCAATTACATTGTTGCGTTTCAGCACACAAGCAATGAGGCATTCCCCGTGTATGGGAGACTCTTTTATAGGTGAAAGGCTTTTAATTTGTCTTTTATCAGTAGCTTGTACTTCTTTTAAGCATTCTGACATATTCCGCTTGAACTGTTCTACGTGGTTCTTGACTTTCATTGGAAAAGAACTGTACGACCAGTCCGGATCGCGATTTGCTTCTTGTTGAGAATTTATGGGATTATTCGCTATACAAAATTAAATATTGCCTTTATTGTAATACAAATATATAAACTATAATAGAATAGCTTTATTAAGAAAAATAAAAAGAGTTGAACAATGAACCATTCTGTATCCATTAATTGTAATGGGTACAGAATGGTGAATTAGGTATGGCGGCAATATTTATTATTCATATTGTCTTTCAAAATAATTATCTTACTTCTTGCGTATATATTATATTATAATAAATATATAAATGTGAAAGTTTAGATATGAGTTTGGATGTTTGTTATGCAATCACGTCAGAACAGTTGAAAGGATCTGGATGAAATTTGGCACAGATGATAGATAGATTATAGTCTGGAATAGCAGAAAGGCTACCTTTTATCCCGAAAAAATGTACGGTTTCCGAGGGATAGATTTATTTTTGTTTAAATATAAACACAAGATGTTAAGAAAATGAATGACATTTATAAAACCAAGACTTTCTATGCGACGTGAGTCTTATCTGGTCCAACTTAATGAAAAGTGCCTTCATTTCATTTACACCGTTCTCCTTTTTACGTACGATTCGAATAATAACATCTTATTCGTAGCTTGGAGTATTCATTTAGGTATTATACAGTGTGTTCGGTCACGAACTAGCGATATTCTAGGTACTTATATTACAACTATTTTAATACACAAATACACTACACACTGAGGTCTAATCCATTTCCCCTCTGTGTAGCAGCCATTTTGTTTTTTTCTCAAAATATTCTATACAAACTAACAAAATTGACCTACAAAATTCATGTACAATTAAAATATCTAAAGCATTTGCTCAAAGTGGCCACCTTCAGCCAAAGCTCTATGTGCTATCTGCGTTGTTGAGCGCCTAATCATTTGAATATCAAATCTTATTTCTTCGGCGACTGACATTATTTTCGTAATTAGTTCTTCCCTGGTGTTTGGAACTGTGGCGTACACCCTTTGTTTCATATGATCCCATAAAAAATAATCTAAGGGTGTCAAATCGGGTGAGCGAGGTGGCCACGCTACTAGACCACCGCGACCGATCCACAGCGAATGGTTTCTATTGAGATACTCTCTCACTGCTCGAGAAAAGTGTGCAGGTGCACCATCAAGCTGGACCCACATACCTTGACGGTACGACAAAGGTAGCTCCATGAGGCTATCAGCAAACTGTGTCTCTAGGAACTCCAGAAATCTAGCACCGTTTTATGTAGGAGGCAATTCTAACGGCCCTATCAAACGATCGTTTATTATGCCTGCCCATACATTCACAGAAAATTCGTGTTGAAACGAATTTGGTCGCACCGATTGTGGATTTACCGAACACCAGAGATGATCATTTCTGTGATTTGTAATGCCAGCTCTTGTGACTTTTGCTTCGTCAGTCCATAGTATTTTTTGTACAAAATGACGGTTCTGTCTCACGCTTCGATTCATCCACGAACAAAATACAAATCTTGTCGCAAAATCTGTTCCGATAATGTCTTGGACCCGTCGAAAATGAAAAGGGTGTAATCCCTCTCTTTTCAAAATTCTCCATACATTCCACTTAGTTGTAGTTGCACTGCAATCCGTCGAACGCTTAGTCTTTGATCGCCAGTTATTAACCTTAGCACTTCTTCTTCATCTTCGGGCGATACCAATTGAGCGCGTTCATTAACAGCCCTTTGAATGTCCCTTTCCGCTAATCTCGAGTGCACGTCGATAAAAGTTTGGCGACTCGGTATAGGCCTGTTAGGATACCTACGTCGATATTGTTGCACAGCTCTATTAGCACTTCCATTGCAAAACCCATACGTTTGTCGGCAATATGTTGCGTTGAATATTGAATATTTTCCATATTTGTATTACACTCTTTAAGATAAACAGTAATACAGCACTTAAACAGCACGGACGATAAGTGAAAGTAGCGGTCACAACACAGAGCGAAGGACAACTAACTCACTAATTAACTGTCAAACTATGTGATTTTTTTCGGGGTAGAGGACTAGTATGTTCCTTCTCTATTAATCACGCTTGTAGCAGTATTTGCGGCCTGCTTTTGAATGGGATGCATCATTGCATTCAATTCGAGAGCAGGTAGTGCCTGATGTCACTTAACAAAGGCTTTTGCGTTTGCCCATGCCGCTATGTTCAAATAACAATAATTCTTAAAGTAATAGACATACAGCTGTAAACTCAATGTTGTATTGTAGCTTAGCTCAAAATCTGTCGATCTAGTGAAAAGATAAACAGGGTAATCAGGGATGTTTTTGTAGTAATTTACAATAAATTGCCAATTTGCGTAATTTTTTGATATATTTTTGGACTTAGATAGTTTTTATTTAAAGTTACACGTGTTTGAACACATTTTTTCGTATTGTCATCGGTAGACAATATTGTTGCTCTCCGAACGGACCTATTTTTATCGCATTAAGACCCAAAATTTTGAGAGATATATTTTTTTTTGTACACATGTATAGAATATTTTGGGAAAAAACAAAATGGCTGCTACACAGAGGGGAAAGGGATTAGACCTCGGTGTGTAGTGTATTTGTGTATTAAAATAGTAGTAATATAAGTACCTAGAATATCGCTAGTCCGTGACCGAACACACGGTATAAGTCTTCACCATAGTCCAGACCATAACCATTATTGAAAATTTGAGGAAAATATATGTATACGAATAGAATTTAGGTATCTATCTACTTAAAAAACTAACCGTTTCCAAAAAATATATATTGATAATCCTAATAATATAGGTTATCAGTTTATCAATAGCAACTAAACAAAAAAAAAACAAACAGAGGATAAAAAGATGCTGAACTGTCTTTGCATATACATATATATATATATATATATATATATATATATATATATATACATATATATATATATGCAGATAGCTCTTTAATTCAAGCTTAAATACAAAATAAGATAATTTAAATTACCTTTTTCACGATTTTTACTCCTTAGATTCATATTTTTTTTGATAATCGTGTCTTTATCGATTTTAACTTCATGTAAAGCTTTCAATCCCGCCATTTTGTCTTCGGTATATTTTTCATTTTTAACTATAGTAACTATTAAAATAAAAAGAATAGCTGTTGAAAGCATATTTCTCAACATCAACGTTTTACACATACAATGGAAGTTTTTTTTATCAGTTACGTTTGCGATAAACCAATTAGCTTTAGTTGATTACTTTAACAAGCTGTAAAAATAATCAACTTTTACAGTGCAGGATTCGAATCTACGACTATTGGTAATGAAGCCAATTATTAGTCTTTAGCTCTCCGGTAAAGGAGTCATAAAATATTTTCTTAAATTTACGCGAATATATCAAATTCGGATTTTTTCGCAGATTTATTTTGATTTTTGGATCCCGACGTTTCGAATGCTTTACAGCAATCACGGTCACGGGAGAAACTCAAACTTACTGTAAAGCGTTCGAAACATCGGGAACGACAAATCTAAATAGATATGCGAAATAGTAGTCTCATAAAAAAAATTGTTAAAAGTTTATTGACACTGATTACTACGACTTAACCGCAGCGTATTGAAAAAGCTTAAAAATGACCCCAAATAAAAAGAAGATGTGATAGCCTTAAATTAAAAAAAAATAATATATAATAATAACTAAAACATATACCCAGTGATATAAGTATGTATATCTCGCGGCAAGGATGAAACGTATATGTTACTAATAATAAAAACGAATTTTAGTTTGTTAGTCTTCATATAAAAATTGCAAACATTAAAAAAAATAAATTGAAAAAAATATATGGAAAAAGTAAACTTCAATTAACAAAAATTAGATAACAAATCGGTTCCAGACAACAATGCTTTATGATATAAATATCTAATAATGACAAGGTATGAACTTTAATTATAGTTATACATCAATTTAATATTATTATACATCAATTTGTGATGTAAGCTTTGCTTTAATTTGCATTAGTCGAATAATATTTTTTTTTTTTTGTATAATAAATCATTAATTAAAATTTTTGTATGAAGGACAACTCGGCTGAACACATGTAAAGACAAACACACATACAGACAACATTTTTAATAACTATTGTTTCAGGTATATATTCTATATACAATACGTTACAGTCTGTTACAGATTTCGCTTTGTTATTATTATAAGACGTATAGATTAAGTACAGGGTGGACCAAAAGTCCGTTTATATTTGAAATGATGTTAGAAAACAAACGAATTACAGTACATTAAAATTGTTTATTGTTTTTGACAGTAAACAAAAGGGGAATTTATTTTTTAAAAATCACATCATCCATATGCAATCCTTCATTACTTTCGCATTGTTGTAATCTAGAGCGGAAATTTTCGATAACAGCTTTACATGTGTTTGTTGAGATGTTTTGGATTTCTGTGCGAATACGATCCTTTAATTCGTCAAGAGTTACTGGGTTGGTGTCGTAAACTTTAGCCTTAAGATATCCCCAAAGAAAAAAATCCATTGGGGATAGATCTGGACTACGAGGTGGCCAGTTAATGTCCCCTCTTTTCGATATCACTTTTGGGCCAAAAATGTCTCGAGCTGCCCTTAACGAGTCATTACATGTATGACAAGTGGCTCCATCTTGCTGAAACCACGAGCGTTGATTAAAACCAACAAAATCCTGCAGCGCTGGAGCGAAAAAGTTTTATAAACATGGTGATATAGCGCTCGGAATTCACCGTAACCGCACGTCCTCTTGAGTCTTCAAAAAAGTAAGGACCAATAATGCCTCTTGCTGATAAAGCAGCCCATACTGTGACTTTGGGTGAATGCAGGGGTTTGTGATGCTTTAATTTCGGATTAGTATCACTCCAATAACGACAATTTTGTCTATTAACATGCCCATTTAGGTGGAAGTGTGCCTCGTCTGAGAAAAAAATGTTTGTAAAGCTGGTGGACCGCTCTAACATTTCGTTTGCAAACTGCAGCCTAGTGGCATGGTCCTCAGGCCTTAATTCCTGCACCATTTGAATTTTATAGGGATGCAGCCGTAAATCTCCCTTTAGAATGCGGTTTAATGATGTTCTTGGCACGTTAAGGACAGCAGACCGCTTACGAGTTGAAAGTTCAGGTTGGTCACGAACAGACGATTTTACTCGCTCCACGTTTTCGGGGTCCCTCGACGTTTTAGGTCTGCCAGAGCGAGGTAAATCCATTGTTGAACCCGTGTTCTCAAACTTGAGCACCCATTTTTTAATTAACACACCTGATGAGCTTGATTTTTGTGTCGTATCTTATATTGATAGCAAAACTTTCGTTGAGCTAAGGTCGCAGAATCGTTATTTCGATAATACTCTCGTACACAAAACTGAATTCCCATTGGCCGCTCTTGCAATGCCTAACCCGTTCACCCCCCTCCGCCGCCGCTGCTAGACGCGGCAACCGATTCAAATGTTTACGGACTTTTGGTCCACCCTGTATTTTATATCGTCGAGTTTTACAAGTTGAGGTTAATAAAGGAAACTTGTAATCAGTCAAGTCTGATATACAGGAGGCTGACCCTGTCATCGTAACATCGTCGTCTTTCATTATGAACGTAGCCTGAGATTTAGTATCCATTTCGGATTGCATCATACTTTCCGATGTTCGAATGGAATATTTAATTAATTTAGTTATTTGGATTCTACCATCTGTGGATTCTGATACCGTGTAGGCAGTACCAGATGTGTGGGAGATCCACTGCATGAGCTCTTTGAACTGGGGAATTAGTGTTGGCTTTATATACAGGTCAAAGGTTGGCGGTGGATTGCCATAAATGGAAGTTTTGAGAGATTTAATTGCACGTGAGATATTTTTATGTCTCTTAGCAAGTTCGAGATCCCCACTTCCATTCTCTGTATCATCACTCTCAACCTCCTCAATTACAGGATCAGGATCCGGGATATTCTCTGCATACTCGTATTCTTCTGGATCAATTTCGACTTTCTTGGCCTTCAGCCACTGAAATCCCCTGCTGCCTCGGCTATTCTCCCTGGGATTCCTCCCATGTCAGGGGGAGTTTGTTCGTCCTGAACTTGGAAAGCGGCTTCCGCCTCTGCTTGAATTTTCTGACAGAATCCCTGTTTGTCGAGCTTCTTAGCAAGCTTATAAGACGCGCTTTGTGAATCCATCGTAGCTTGTTGAATTCTGTTAATCCTACGCTCTTAATGGATATTTTCTTATCTTTGCCCGTGGATTTCCTAGACACCAACAGCTCTTTTCAGAGCTAACTTTTCTGTGTTTCACGAGACGTCTAGTGTAGCTACAAGCTCTTTTGAGAGCTGATTATTCATGTTTCCTACGACACGAACAGCTTTTTTCAAAGCTAACTTTTCTGTGTTTCACTAGACGTCTAGTGTAGCTACAGTAATCCCCCTCAAGTGAAACGTACCGGCAACTTGACAACGCGTCCTGTTCGGGTTTGCTTGAGAATGGGTTGTGGTGTCAAGTTGTCCGATGGTTCTGGTAAGCTGGTAATCTGGTTCTTATGGTATGGTTCGGTAAGGTTGGTTTTCTTGTGAGGTACGGTAAGGTAAGTATTGTCCTCGAAATCTTCTAATACATATGCAGGTTTCAATCGGTCGATTGATATTTTTGTTTGACGATCAGGTAATTGTATTGTAAATACTTTATCTTTTCGTTCGACAACACGATAGGGGCCTTCATATGGTGTTTGAAGTGATTTTCTTACTGCGTCGACTTTAATAAACACGTGACTGCATGTTTGCAAGTCTTGATGCACGAAAACGTGTTTATTGTCTCGATGTGTAGTAAGTGGGCGTGGCTTATTCTCTTGAATGGTGTTTCGTAGTTTTTCGACGTAAATAGTGTCCATAGTAGTAGTTGTAGGTATACTTGTATGTAGAAAATCACTCGGTAGTCGAAGATTGTAGCCGTAGGTAAGTTCGACTGCACTCACGCCGGTGTCCGTGCGCAGGGCGGCACGTAGTCTTAATAGTACTATAGGTAGTTCGTTGACCCATGTTGTTGAATGAATTAGTTTCGCGCGTAAAGTAGTTTTTAATGTACGATGCCATCTTTCAATCATTCCGTTGCTTTGTGGGTGATACGGTGTCGTTCTTGTTTTATTTATTCCAAGTAGCTTCATTAGGTTGTTGAATATTTGACTTTCGAATTGTCGGCCTTGATCATTTGTTAATGTAGCGGGACATCCAAATCGACTTATCCAGTGTGTATATATTGTTTCAGCGATAGTTTCGGCTGATATATCGGCCGTAGGTATTGCTTCGGGCCATCTTGTGAGTTGATCTATCATAGTAACTAAATAACGATGTCCTTGAGCGGTGGTAGGTAGCGGTCCGACGATGTCTATGTGTACGTGTTGAAATCGGTTGGTTGGCGGGAAAGATTGAAGGTCGCTGTGTGTATGTCGTTGTATTTTGCTTTTCTGGCAATTAATACAACTTCTTGTCCACTGGGCGATGTCTGCATTCATTGTAGGCCAAAAGAATCTTGTAGTTCGCGTTCCAGCCCAACTAACACTTAAGCGCTAAGACAAGAATTATAGTAAATGTATTAGAGTGCTAACCAGATCCTAAAGTTATAAATAAGTGTTACGTATTCAAAGTTAGAGCGCGCTATAGCTCTACTATACCCCCGAATTGGGCACACTTTTTTTGTCACCTTAGGTTGTTTAATGGCGGTAAAGCAGAGTTACAGAATGGGTTAAGAGTATAATAAAGCAATAAGAGAGCTATAATAGCGATAACTGAAACTACAAGGGATAAAAAGGTGGTAAAAAGGCAAAAATTAACTCCTTAAGCGGTTCGGTAGAACTACAATGTCGCTCTCTATATTTTTAAATGATAAGAGGGTGGTAAATAGGTGATTGTTACTGATTTGATCTCTAATATAGATCCACAAAGCCTATAAAAACGAACCCAGGTGCTAACAATATATTATATAACCTACTCTCGTTTTATGTGCGAACTGTCAATATTTATCGGATCCAAAACGCCGCCATTCGTTTGTGAAAAAGTAATCTTTTAGTTTCAACTTTAGTGGACACAGAAGTTAACTTGTTACTGCGAAGGTAAGTACACTGTGATTATGTATATGTATTATTATCAAATTATTTAAAAATAATTAGAATTTTATTATTTAGAAATATTTTACTAGATATGGAGTAACATAAAACTTTTGTAATTATTTAATAAAACGTTGCCCATTCTAGTTTAAGGTATCGTGCTAGTAGTATTATAACACAATGAAGCAAAATACTTCAATTAAACCGTGGTATTCTTATGTTTTTCTAACCTTAGTCAAATCAAATTTATAACCTTAACATGGCGGGCAAAATGAATTTAGGGATCCGTAGTAACTGCCCAAAACCACAACCAAATCGAGTATGTACTGTACATAGTCTAACTTTACAATTTTGAGTAAATAGAAATTCTTTATAATTTTAGTAGTAGGTAGGTAGGTAGGTGTTTGTTGTTTACTGTTTTCAGTAGATATATTTTTCTTATGAAATTTCGTGACCGTGTGATAAAATAATTACTATATTCATACCTATAATACCTAAAGTTTTAACAAAACAGTACGATGAAAGATTTTTAATCATAATGAAATTATAATAATATAAAATGTAAATATTTATCTAATTTATAAACATGATACATTTGTTTTGATAGCAGAGTAGACCGAAGCGCCATATTCTCAAGTTGCATGTTGTGGTGTGAACTACTTCATTCAGTCGGCTGACCAATCATAGCGCATCTCACATTAGCACCGAATGAACGTGCAAGTAAGTACTTACTTCAATTCAATCAGTTGACAGTCAGTCAGTCAGTCAGTCAGTCTCATCTCGTCCCAGCTCGACGTGCACTGTACCTACTGTGTTATATAAATTTAATAGTGTATTCCTATTAGTTATTACGACATATTACGATCTTTGAACTAAATATACAAGTATTTAGTGTAAGACTCGCCATCCTTTACCTATTTCCGTTGTAGGCAACTGTGATTGACTATATACACTCTTGTACTTATTTAAGTCAGGTTACTAGGTACTTCCCCCCCAACGTGCGTTCACCTTGTCGTGGTGGGGGGGCTCAGTAGTAGTAGCGAAGCTAAGAAACGCACAGGGAGGTTGCCCACTTCGGTTTTATTATTCGGTTTTATTATTCATTATCTAGCCACTTTATCATCTGTTTAACATCCCAAATCTCTTTTTTAACTGAAATTGGTTTTGATAAATCAATAGCTTTAATAATCTGTTTAACAATTGGGCTATCTGAAATAGAATTCCTATTAAAACTGTGTAAATAACTCAAATGTTGAGCTACTGTTGCTGCTTCCAGTTTATTAGGATTAAGACCAAACGTTCTACATCTGGTTAGCCTCATTTTCCATGGGGCGCGATATGTTTTTAATGAAGAGCTGCGCCATGCTTTTTGTATGAGATTACGGTCTTCTTCTGACCAGTCCTTGATTAATATAGACCACCCCGTACCTTCCAAGCCTCCAAATGTAGATTTTTGATTTTCGCCAGATTTGTTTGAGCCGTTATGTCCTTCAGATGATGATGAAGGTTTCAAATTTGAAATGGGCGGTCTATCGCTCGTGACCTCAGATCCGATCTCCAAAAAACTCGTTCACAGCGAGGAACAATCAGTATGTATATGCCATTTGCCTGATTTAGATGGGCTAAGACTCGAGGGATCAGCGAGGGGGGTGGAAATATCCAGGCTAACTTGTACTCCCATGTCCTGCTGAATGCATCTATGAATAGAGCTGATTTGTCCCTCACGTCTCGAGAAACAAATTGGAACTACTTTTGAACTGTTTGACGCAAACAAGTCCACTTCCGGAACACCCCACATTTGAAATATGTGGTGGCATATCTTCGTTGAAAGATGCCAGTCCGACAGGTATCTCTGCCGGGATAGACTGTCGGATACATCGTTGTACATTCCTGGTATGTACTGGGGACATATTTCTGAATGTAGCTCCTTGACCAGTGTTAGTAGCTGGGATACTAGAGTTGTCAGCTGTGATGATTTGGTCCCACCTTGATTCTTTATGTATGCAATTGCTGTCCGATTGTCTGACTGTACAACAATTCTCTTGTTTTTTATTAAATTCTTCTCTGTTTGAACAGCTAAAAGTACGACGAACAACTCTTTTTTGTTGATGTGCCATTGAGATTGGTGAATGACCCAAGTTCCGCTTATATGCTTTTCGTCTACCTGAGCTCCCCAACCTTCGTCTGAGGCATCGGTTGTAATGAATACAGTCTCCAAGGTTCTGAAAAGAACATTCTTTTCCTCGAGGGTCTGCATCCACCACCTGCATTGTTGAAGCGCCTTGGTCGGGATGGGTAACTTCCTGTGGTTCAATTCTTCTGGGAGAATGTTGGATGCCCTCTGTATTTCTCTGCAATGGAGTCTTCCTAGGGGTATTACAAAAGAAGCAAAGTTTAGTTTTCCTAATTAACTTTTTGCGGATTGCCAACTCTATATTTGACTTGATAGAATTTCGCTGAGATCTTTTCTGAGAGAATCTATTTTATTTTTTGGAAGAGATTTTGTATTGTGGTGTGTCCCATTCTATGCCCAGGAATTCGATGCACTGGGATGGGTTCTGTAAAGATTTTTCCAAGTTGATTATCCATCCCAAATTGACAAGATATTGAATTGTAATTGATGCATCTCTCTGAAGTTTTATCGGATCTTGATTGGCAAGTAAGAAATCGTCGAGGTACACTATTACTCTTATATTCATTTGCCGTAGTCTGGAAGATATCCAATTTGATACTCTTGCAAAGGTGAGTGGTGCCGTTGACAGCCCGAATGGGAGGCATGTAAACTGGAATTGATAGAAATCTTTGATGACGCTTTATAATGGGTATATGGAAATATGCCAGTGAAAAATCGATTTTTATGAGAAAATCTTCCTTTTGTAGGAAGTGAGGAACTTTGAAGTGATTTAGCAAGCGAAATTTCTTTGGGACAAGACGGATTCTATCGGACGTATTTTGTTGTTGGGTTTTCGTACTGGAAACATTGTTGAAAGGAAACCTGTCTGGAACATAGAAATCTCTAAAACTTTTTCCTGTATTAGAGTCTGAATCTCCAAATCCAAATTTTTGGTTTTGAATTTTATGAATGTCTTTGGGTGGAAATATATTAGTGGGGGCTTTTTTACAAAGGGAATCGTATAACCTCTTATTATTTTTAAGATACTTGATGGTGCCCCTTCCGCTTTCCAAACCTCTACAAACTGAGAAAGGCGCCCCCCACTGAAAGTGTCAGTCAGTCCTATATCTTTTTGGAGTTTGTCCTTTGGTAGATTTGTTGCGAGGAGATCCATAGCCCTGGTCTCTGGATCTGCTGTTAAATGGGCGCCTAAAAGTTTCTTGCGTTTTGCTGGAACTTGGTTTGCGCTGTCGGTTGGCGAATTTCGACGTCTTTAGATTAACTTTGTTTGTAGTTGATTTAGGCTGGCGAGCGGAGTTCGTGAAATTGAAATTCTTCGATTGTAAGGGTTTTCTCTGGGGGTTGCGAAAAAAGGTTTATTGAGATGGCTGTTTGAGTAATTCCATTAGCTGCGTTTCACAGAAAAGGTGAGTGGTTGATGGCGGGATTGCTCCGAGCAGGGTGGCTTGATATTTTTCTTTTGGTAGGAACTCATTTCTCCTTTGTTCAATAACCTCCGCTCTTCTACCACACACATACTGAAGCAGATCGTCTGAAAGTGTATTAAAGAGGAATCTGACGACAAGACGTTTTTAAGGTCCTGTTTCATTGCAGGATGTTTGTTGGCCAAATCTTTCAGTGTGTTTGCTAATGATTCCCGCTGAAGTAATAGCGCATGCGTAATTGTGCCTAAAGTGTAGTCCATTCGAACTAAATGTTCTTGATTGCTTGAGGATGCGTACATATTGAGAACCGGGTTGACTTTAAGAGGACCAAAGACAGGGCAAGCGTGTAATTGTTTTGTACTTCGGCATATCTAATCTGGTTGAAAGATATGTCACCTAAACGCTGACACTCAGCACCCTGCGAAGCGATGTGTGGTTTAGGTGCAGGTATAATAGGGTCTTGTTGTTTTGTAGCACGGGCCCATTCGAAGTCCTCTTCTACAATGGGTACTGGAGGCTCCCATGGGTTCAGTGGTGATGCATCAGGTTTTAAGGGATCATTATCTTCTTGGGAGAGGGAATCATTGTCGGATTCTGAACATGACTAGGCGTCTGGTTGATAGTTTTTAATAAATTGTTCCATCATATTCTCCAATCTGATCTGGCTTTGTTCCTCATGAAGTTTTTGTGGATGGTATAGATATTTCATCTTCAGAATGATCAGTCTGTGTTAGTTCCCTGTCTGCTTCTTTTCTAGATTTAAGAAGAGGTTTCATATCCACAATTGATGCAATCACCAGTTCATTTTGAACTGCTGAACCACGGATTCTGGCCGCCAAAGACATTGGGTGAATGATGAGACCAGTACATAGAGGCCATTCCAAAAGCTTCATCTTTATGTCTCGAAAAGTTCTTTGCTTTAGAGAGGTACAGTTGGGTGAGAAGGCTCTCGCTAGATCCACCGTTGGTATGGCGAATCTAATTTTATTGAGGATTTGAGGATCAACTTCTGTTCCGATAAGCTCATCTCTTCCAAAGATTCTAATCTTCCAATCTCTCCAACCTGTTGGCAGGTGGTTCTTTATAACTAGGATGACTCTTTTTAAGATGGCGTTATCCCCCGGGTCGTCTGCTTCCCAGTCTGACAGTGATTCAAGAGCGTGCATGTCTGCAGGAGATGAAGCCTAAAACAAATAGGAAATCGACGTTAGCGTGATATCTAAACATCATTTTGCTAGCAGGCGCGTTTAGCAGTTATAAGTATGTTAAGTTGATCTGTAAGCCTCTAAATATGGATCCGTCCGGCCCGGGCATTTGACCTGTGCGGCTCGAAATATTGAGCCATACGGCTCGAAAATTTGACCCGTAGGGCCCAAAAAACTGACCCGTACGGCCCAGAATTATGAGCCGTACGGCTCAAAAAATTAACCCGCACGGCTGAAGAAATCGAGCCGCGCGTTCAGCTCTTAGGGCTCACTCAGCTCGAAGCGAGTGATCTATACAACTCGCAAGATTGAGAACGTGATGTTTTATGACAGTCACGGGATGCGAAGTTATATAGGCAGATTAAAACTGATTAAAAAAACACTAATCTGGGCTGTATGGCACGCAGATAGTAATATTTAAATTCAGATGATATAATTAGCAATTCCAAAACGTGATGTCTAAGGACCACATAATAAGGACAATCAAAAAATGTAAAAACAAAACAATAATGCACTAATTAACTTAAACTATTATCTAAAACTTACATTATCTAAAACTTACCATAAGTAATTCGTGGTATCACAATAAAATATTTTCGACCATAAATTATCACTAATAATGATCTCGAACAAACACTCGTCGTTGAAAATAGGTACGTTAAGCGACACACCTGTATTTGTAATTGAAAGCGTACTGACAAATACCGCGCAGTGTTCCACTGGTCATTTGTAGGATTACCGTACGCAAGAGATGAAATTACCGTAATTAAACAAAAATTGCGGTACATTGTTTTATTTTACAATTTACATAAAAAAATACACCAGTCAAACAAATAAAAATCCTTCTATTTATATAAAAGATGCTACTGAACCTATAATTTTGGTAGAAAAAGGCACCACAGATCACTCGGACTCTCCTCCCATCAAATCCACAACATAATCCAATAAGATATCTTCAGTGGCGTTATTTTTGATAATCAGACGGTTTACATAATACTTTCTTAGATTTACGCGAATGTTTGACATTATTAAATAAAACTATGTTTTCGGATTATTTCGCGGATTTATTTTGATTTTTGGTTCCCGACGTTTCGAATGCTTTACAGCATCCATGGTCACGGGAGAGACTGAGATGTTACATGTCTTGAATGTATAGTTGTTACAGACAGCCTACCCACAATTAACAAAATGAAAATTGCACCAATTACATTACAATATTTTTTAACTTTAAACATTTTTATAATTTTTATTATAATTGAATATGGAAAATTATTTATTTAATTTTTGCTATTATTTTTATAATTATTACAATTTTAAAATATTAATTAGTAATCTATATTTAGTGTTGTCATTATTATATTTATAACCATAAAGAAAAATATAAAATATAGTATTAATTATTTAAGCCATATAATTGTTCTATGTGTAATTTAAAAAGTTAAAATTAATTAAGGATAATAATTTTAATTTCGTTTGCTATTATTTAAAAACAACTTACTAAGCAACACTATTAATATCTACTTTTACAAATGAAAAATGAAAAATATTAATCTGATAAGCTGTCATTTTGATCTACACAGTATGAACTTACTACATCTGCCTGTCTGTTTTGTTTATATTTATTATTTGATTTTATTATATTAATAACAGGATCTCATGACGATGGTAGTACTCAGCCATCTTCCCTATTGAAATTTGGATGTTTTTTAATTTCTATGGCTTCTCGAATCATTCTAGGGCGATATCGGTTTTCTTTCGCCAGGATTTGAGGTCTATCGAAACGAATATAATGGCTTGAGCGGTCCTGGCTATGTTTGCAGACAGCAGATGTCGTATTGCGACGGTGCTTCACATCGGCTATGTGTTCTTTGACCCGGGTTCTAATGGATCGCTTTGTTTGTCCAATGTAAGAGAGCCCACAATCACAATCAAGCTTGTAAACTCCTGCATCTTGTAGAGGGATGTGGCACTTGACAGGTGGTAAGAACTGACTAATTTTCTTTGGCGGCTTGAAGTAGGTTTTAATTGAAGCTCGCTTTAGAATGTAGCCAATCTTTTTTTTTTTGGGAAGTAATTTGTTGTTTATATGACTCGCGGTGCTAATGGGTTACACCACGATACACAACATGTTTAAGTTTGCGGCTGTGTTATAACGTTTGTTCCATTGAATTCTTTTAAGCAGTTGACAATGCCAGTCAAGAGCTCAACAAACGTTCCTATTGTGGACTCGTTGGTAATGATTTGGGAGAGATCAAAATGATCTGTCATAATAGTTGCATGTGAGTGCATGTTTTGAACGTAGAGACGAAAAGCGAGGGCATTCCGCAAAGAGATGCCTCCAGGTTTGTGGCATGGATCCATCGCACGGACAGGAGTCCTCGCCGACGATATTGAACCTGTGGAGGTACTCCTTGTGGAAGCCATGATTGGTTAGAAATTGAGTAACTGCAAAGACAGGTTTTATGGAATGAAGAAATTCTAGAAGGGAAGAGTAAGAAGGAAGAAGGGATTTGGTGTATAGGCAATTGGCGGGATTTTCATACAATTCTTGAGATGCGGAAGAGCATTTGAGTTAATTGAGGTGTTTAATATGGCTAATAGGTACAGCGTAGTAGTCAGGGGAGCGGTGAAGATTGGCTGCCGCTTTAGCTGCAGCATCCGCCTGTTCATTTCCATCAAGTCCTACATGAGCTTTAACCCAGGCGAACTCAACGGAAAGTCCAGATGATCGGACTGAGTGTATGCTCTTATGGATGCTGACAGCAAAAGAGTTGTGACTATTGCGATTGGATAATTCTATAAGACCAGACATACTATCAGAGAGAACTATGGTTTTTGAAAGTTTATTAACTAAAATAAATTTGCAGGCCTCCTGAATAGCAAGTAACTTCGCCTGAAAGACAGAACAACAGTCATGAAGCTTGAGCTTTCTTACCGCAGTCCGCCTCCCAGATGGATCGGAGACTACAAAGGCTGCTCCTACTTTATCTCTTTATCGGCATGCTTACTACCATCTGTATAAATTTTCCAGGAATCACAATACCCTACGATATCTGAAAGTTCGGATGCAGATGATATTTCCAGAAACTTGATTCCGATTCTCTCAGAAGGGTGTAAAAGAGTTGTTGGAGGGCAGAGCTTCTCAACTGGGACGTCGTCAGGCAAGTGCGAGGTGACGTCCAGGAGTTTAGACCTTTCTGTATCGGATATGGATTCTACTTTGGATGGAAGGGGTGTAAGTTGGGCAAGAGATATTGAGGCAACAGTACTTATGGTCCTGAAGCCTTGTATCCTTTTGATGGCAAAAAGCCGTTGTAAAGAAAGCAATCGCTGGACAATATATTGATATTTAAGAGCACGCGATCATATATCCGCTCCATAACACTCGATTGGCTCTATCACCATAGAGTATATATCCTAATTTCTTCTAGTATAGCTGTATTTTCCTGAATGTGTGTTTGAATTTGCCTCTGTACTTCTTTAATATCTGCCAAGGTCACACCGTTGGCAGCACCGGAGTCGAGGCTTACGGATGCAGGAACGGAAGCAGTGGAAGCGGTGGAAGCTTCGGCCTCCGCCTCCTTAGTGAGACGGTAAAGATTGTCTATGGCGTTCGTTACACCTATCTTAATATCGGTGCGCAGATTGCGAGAAAGGGCCATGTGCGACTTGGCGCTACTATTCCACATCCTTGCCTGCTGTGACCTGGGCTTTTCTGTAATGTCGGCCGGGATAGGTATAACATCTAAAGTTTCAATCGGTGCTTTTGCTTTTGCTTTTTAATTGCAGGTGCAGGTGCAGCCTGTGTCGGCGGCCTGGGGGTGGAGAGCTCTATCATCGCTTCCCCCAAGCTTCGCCGAACTGGCTTATCCATCATTGTATTAGAAGGCGTCTTAGGGGGTGGGTTTATTCCCTCTGCCGATTTTGTGGGTGTTCTTATCATTTTATATAGACAATTTATTTATAATTAATGTATATAACTACTAGACTAATCGAACTTCTTATTAAAAACTAGAAAAAATTTAAAGAAACTGACTTTTAGAAAATTTTTTATTCCCAAGGTCACCAAAACCTATATGGTAAAAGAAAAAAGGGAGGGTGGGGGTTCTTTTTTTTCCGATTTCCCGTTAGAAAATCGGGGAAATGTCTATGGATCGGTGTTGGTGGTGTATAGCCGAGTAATTTAAGGCCAAATTTGACACGAAAATTCGAAATAAAAATATTTTTTACGAAATAAAATTCTTAAAATGAAAATCTTAACTTATAAAGAAAATTAATTTTAAATTATGCAAATATGTTACAATATAACTAAAAACAACTATCCTAATCGAGAACAAGTGAAGAGAGCCGAGTATCAGACATAATCTGTAGCCAATCTTGTCAGTGACTCCTTTCATGTATGGCAAGACTGCAGGGACGCGCTCAGAACAAATTTCGCCAAATTCTAAAATTGCGGTTCCGATAAATGTAATATCTTGCTCCAAAACTCATCAGGTGATATTTTGTCTATATCATGGAATAAGTCTTCGGGAAGAACTGTTTCCGGTAGAAGTATCCATTCATCGTCTATGGCCTGTTTTTGTTCATTTGTTTTACCTTTCATGATGCAAGGAACCTCTAGCATCATGGGCAACAGAGTTGGCTCCGTGGTTCTTTGAGCACGAGAAACAGCATTTTTTGGCGATAATATCGATAACTTCTGCAGTAATACGTTGGAAAAGTCATATCTGTTCCTTATTTGACAACACCCGGTTATAAGTAAATCTCTCACTCTTTTTTGGAAATCTGAAATCAAGTCTTGCCTTGATTGAATATTCTGGTTTTCTATTTCAGTCATCAGTTGTACCCCAAAATACATACTTGCAGGTCGTAAAAAATGTTCTTTAGTCGGGTCAATAGCGCTCATATCATTTGTAACAACATAGTTTCGTTCCATGTAACACAACAGAAGCTCTTGATAAGTTGCTCTCATTTTTCTGGTGAGTTCTGTTATTACGACGCCGCTTTTTTGGAAATATTCGTTTAGATTCACGAACTTAGGCAGCACCCATTGCAAGAATATAAAATATAACTTCATGAATGGATCATTTAAGTCATTGAACGTATGCTCTGCAGACACAATACGCTCATCTATCCATTTTCTCGTAAAAAAACAGTTTTAAAGATTTCCACTGTTCCAATAATCGATTGACAACTGCTAATAGGGAAAGCCATCGTGTCTGAGAGGGGTGCAGTAGCTTGTGCACTTTAGTGTTAGTAAACGCCTGGAATTCGACAAATTCAGATTGCCGTTTTGAGCTGTGCTTAAAGAATCCATACACGTTTCGGGCTAGATCCTCACACCGCCTTGGCAATTTTTTGCACGCTTCGCTTGCACACAGGTGTAACGAGTGGCAGATGCATTTAATAATGATTATGCCGGGATTGTTTGATATAAATCGACTAGCTACCGAATTGTGCTGACCCATCAAAACGCTAGCACCGTCTGATGCAAATCCAATTATGTTCTCTGTAGGAACATTTTCATCCTGAAAGCTTCTGAGAATCGATTTATAAATTGCTTCTCCAGTAGCACCTTGATTTGCAGCGTCAAAATCGTTCTTCTCAAACAAAGGTCGCAATTCCCATAGAAGACTAGAAATTTTATGTGTTTCAGGGTCATAAAGACGCACAACGATGCACATTGTTTTAACTGATGAAATGTCAGTTGACACGTCCACTAGCACACTGAATTTTGTTGTTTTTAACAAAGTTTTTAAATCACTTTTATGACATTTCCCAATAACGTTTTTTATTACTCCTGTACATTTCGTTCTTTTCAATTTAATATCGGATGCAATTTTCGAATCTGGTATACTTTTTATTATTTCACTTAAATGATCCATGGTTTGGAATGAAATGTTATGCTCAGCCATAAATGAGCAAAGTTTTAATTCAAGTTGAGCTACAGAATTTTCATGGGGGCAATTAACATGAGGTTTTTTGAAAAATGAATGTATCGGCTTGGCAAGGTTTTTATTTTTATTTTCCGTGAATATTCAACGTTGGACATGTGTCTCTTTAAAGTAGATATTTCACAAGATATTTTCACATCACATATTTTACAATATGCCTTATTAATGTTATTTCCATCAGGGCCAATCCAATCTTTAAATTCGCCTTCTGATTCCCATTGAATCCTATACTTTTGGGCTCTGTGTTTGGTTTTCTTATATTTCTTGGGTGTTGACGGACCCGTAGCATCTTCTTCTAAATCCGAGGACATTTTGTAAATACCAACGGCCACTGCACTGCGAAAACACTTTTTGAAAAGTGAAAAATAAGTTCTATCTCGACACGAACTAAAAAGTAGTAACGAGCGCTCAGAATTTAGAATAATCTTCAAAGGACGAGCGGAAAACAAGGCAAAATGAATTGAGGCCAAAGACTAAAGAGTATAGTAACTAACCTATACCGATTTAGGATTTGGGAATTCCCTTACCAAAGACAATACAATAATGTAGAGTTAAGTTGCGTTCATATTTACGCAAACGCTGATTATGTTCATCTACAATGTCGAGTTGCGTTCATTTTTATACAAACTCTGATTACGTTTCATTTCGTCTACAATTTATTCAATTATGCTATGATTGCCGTATTTTAGCGTACGGCAAAGACCACTCTGCCGTATACCGTACAATCCGTCTTAGAAGAGCCTAAATGCCGTACGAAACGGCAATTGCCGTACAAACGGCAACACAGATACCGCGCTTATTGCCGGCCGCGTGCCCCTCGGACGGGGTGCGGGGCGGGTTGGACCGCGGCTGGGGCGACGCGGGGAACTAAGACACAAGTGTATTCATTTGTTATCTCGCAGGTCAAGCCGACGGCACAGACCATGAAATAATTCTTAATTTGATTAAGATTCATTTAATGAAAAACTAATTTTAATCATTTTTTGTGATGAGAATAAAAGAAATGTGATTGCGTTTAATTTGATATTTAAATTTAAACTGTGTGAAGTAAAGGAAAAAATATAGTGACTTTTCACGCTCAATACACACTAGTTTACATTGTACATCTTTTGCTAATAACAAAATTTCTTCACGATTGTCAGCCTTATCCTCAGCTGAATACATATTTAGATACGATGTCTTAATCGGAAGCAGAAATATATCGAGTTTATTCTTCATTTTATAACCATGAATATGAATAACATCGAATTCAGGTAATGACTCAATTTCTTTAACTTCTACAATATCATTGCCATTTGTCAGGCAGTATCTGTCTTGTAGTTTAGGCCATAAAATAAAATGATCAAAATGAAGCGTTAGGCGCAGTGTTGCCACAGTTAGTTTTGTAAATTCCCCGCGTCACGTTGAAAAATTCCTCTTTTTATTGCAAAATTCCCCTCGAAGTTCATGATGTAGGAAAAAAAGAATAAAAATGTTTTATTAATGAAAACTTTATTCCAAAAACTAAAACAAATACATCACTTTTTGTATAGGTTCGCTTTGAGCATATTTATTGTCGGCTCAAATTTTACACAATCTTTTATTTGGTCTTTAGTTTGCATTAGGGCAACTATCGTGCTTGTTTTTAGTTTATTTCTATGATCATTTTTAATATTTTTGAGAGAACTAAATACACGTTCCACGGATGCATTCGAGAAAGGTAAAACTAACAAGGCATTTAAAATGCCTTTTAAATTTGGAAACAAACTTTGACCAAGGGCATTTTTTAAGTGGAAAACTTTACGCCAATACTCCTCAGCACCATCTGAAGGATGCAAGTCGTAGCTTTCATGATCAAGTAGAGCATGTTCTCGCCATTCATCGTCAACTTCTTGCATGTTGTAATAATCGTACAATACTGGAAATCTTACAAAGATTGGCTTCAAAGATTTAAAAGTGAAACTTTGAGCAACAGAAGGATTTACCAAGTCAATAAAATTAAAAAGACTGTCCTTAAAGTCAAACCTCTGTAGGATTTGTTTAGCCAACTCCACATAAAAGCTGCGACAAGTTATCAAAAACATATTGACATCAGTTTCAGGAACCTGTGAGTTATTTTTTAACTTTTGTAAGCTTTCGGTAGCTAATACACCTAGATACACTCTGTCCAATCTGTCATATTTGGATTCATCATCAAACTCAATTTTCATTATATCAGTACAAGACTTCACATAAGAAAATGTGATGTAATTGCTACACACAGTTTTCAACAGATTTTCGACTGAAGATTTCATTTTATATAGCAGTGGTGTTTCTGACTGAAACAATAAATTGAATTGAGTCAGCAAACCTAAAGTATAAGACATGATTCTAAATAAATAACCGTGAACTCATTATCCATTGTAGCCACCATTTCTTCGGTTGTTTTAGAGGGATCCTCGAAAACAGCTAGTCTTAAATATTCTCTCAGGGGAGTATACTGTTGTAACACACGATCTACGCAGTTTTTCACAGACAGCCAGCGTGTTGTAGCTACGTTCAAAATTTTGTGTAAATCACATTGAAAAAAAGCTTGAAACTCTGCGAATTTTTCTTGTCTAAAAGAGCTGCGGCTGAAGTGCGACCCCAAGTTTCTTATAAGATCTTCGACAGATCGTGGGAGTTTTAAGCATGCTTTAGATGCTGCTAAATGTATTAAATGGCAGGAACATTTGATGCACGCTATGCTAGGTAATGCGGCTTTCAAATGAGAAAACACTGAGTTGTGCTCTCCAATCATTACGTTCGTAGTATCTGAACAGAAGCCTATGAGATTCGATAATGGTATTTGTTTTGATTCTATCACATTTGTTAAATACTTCACTAAAGATATGGCATCTCCGGATTTGACCTCTATCATATCAAAAAAATGGGTCTCAACTTTGTTACTTTCAACATTAAAATAAATAACTGTGAACGCAAGCTGTTTAATAGTACTACAGTCTGTAGTTTCATCCATAATTATGGAGAAGAAAGCGCCAGGAACTCTAAGTGCATCAAACACAATATTAGCCAAGTTGTTGCCTAAAGCATTTTTTATACAATGAGAGGCTTTAGTTCGTCGTACTGCCAATTTGCTTACGATCTCAGAGTCTGTGAAAATGTCTTTAGCTAAAGGGATAACAGTGTCCATCAACGAGAACGGTAAGTTATTTGTAGCAAGCATTGCACAAAGCTTTAATTCTGCACGACGTACTTTAACGTCTACAGATGATTCCCGCACTAAATCGTCAATTTTTTTTGATCCCGATACTTGTTTAGAAATTCGAAGATGTTTTTTTGAATTCAGGTGGCGTATTAAGTCACTTTTGTGTGCGATTACAGTCATATTACAAATTCTGCAAAATGCTAGTTCGTGACCATCTCTAATTTCATTGTGTTTCGTTAACCATCCCTTGAATTCAGGCCGAGTAGTCCAAGAATCTAGAAATTTATTAAATCGTTTCTTTTTTTCGATAGGTTCTTCACGAGTGCTTGATGTCATCTGTGCAGATGTAGAAGGAATTTGCTCAGAGTTGTTTGCCACTTCTTGAACAGAACTGGAAGTACTTGGTGAATTTCCGTCATCTATGGCACTGGCTATCTCCTAAAAATGGATATAATTTAAAATATCGTTAGTCTTGATATGCACAAAATATTGCGTTTAGGCTTTCAGAAATACCCGACAATAGGGAAAATAGTTATACTGTTGCAACATTGATTATGAAAAAACATCGAAAGCAAAAAAACAATACAAAAACGTTTCTCCGCTTTTCGCTACGTTAAAATTATAAAATATCTCTGTGACAAATACGCAAGTAGCGTGATGCCAAAATGAAGAGAAAAAAAGCAAAACAAATTTAAAAACTCGAACTACATATTTAGGTATTTAGAGGTTAGGAATGTGAATAGCCCCAAATAGTCTAGTCAGTAGGATAGAACACTACGTTAATGGCCCAAGGAATTAGTAAAGACGTGCAGTTTAAACTTATTCATTCTATGAAATGCCCAAAAATGTCTCGTATTGTAGTAATGATTTAACTAGTTATACAATAGTAAAAACACTTTAGAAATGCCTACTTATCAATTTCGAAATAATTTTATAATAGTGAGTAAATATATACCTTTTCTCGAGATCTTTTGGTTAGTTTACTGATGAATTTATCCATCGTAACTTAGCAAAACTTTTTACAAGAAAAATAAACACTCTGACCACAGAACAATATTTACTCTGACTGACTGACGTCTGACTCTGTGCCACAGTGCCATCTCTGTGCAACGAAACTAACCAACACGTAAAGACGCAGGACGCAGCCAACAAGTCTAGCCATAGACCTTATTTTTTAGTTTCTTTTTATCAACTAAGGGGACAGGCAAAAGAATCATAGCCTGGTGGAGCAAGTGGACTGTAATTTTGGGATGCGGGAAGGCGTATTACCTCCCGAGAAGGGACCCCTGCCGGTGATGGAAACACCACATGCAAAAAAAACAAAAGTTCAGGGACTCACCTTCTGCTGCAACTCCTATCTCCGCTTCCATGAAAATTAGCACAGGGCACTTAAAGTTCGTATAGTACACAGTAAATAAAAGCTTATAAGCGTATAGGGCGCGGTCAACCTGCGCGCGCGCGGTGCGGGATGATAGTTAATTACGCGGAAGCCGTGTTAATTGTTACACGGTGTAACGACGACTGGGGTGAGTGCATCAGCGCACTCACGCGGCTTATCCCATCACAATTGCCTATTTGCAAAATAGCGCAACCATAGCCCATCCAGCCTTATTAGATGTACATACAAGTATAAATTATATATTTATTGCATTTGGAGTATTGAATTCCCCTTTTATACTTATAACCCTTTTTTGCCCCTCACATACGTGAAATTCCCCCCAAAAAGGGGAATTCCCCCCAGATCGGCAACGCAGGTTAGGCGACTTCGACTTTGTGTTACAAACGGGCCACTATACTCTGATTTTTTATTTAAACTAGTCTTCGAATAAAGCATCGCTTCCTCAGTAATTCGTTTTGCTAATTGCGAAAGAGGTTTGTTACCCTGCCTCAGCATATTTTTGATTGTGTACAATTTGTTCTCAAAAGGGTATGCATTAAAAGTTTGTAGTGGCCCAAATTTTTCCACTTCATCTGCAACATGCATTAAATTGTGCACATTACTGGTTATATAGTCGATACCATAGAAATCTTTAAATTGTTCCACAAAGTATTGAAGCAGTTCTCTGGCTACTGGTAAGAACGCACTATATTTCTTAACTGTACATATAGTTATCGCACAGAAAAAGTTGAGAAAGTGTTGATACACATCGTCACGAAGGACATCAATCAGTGCGACTATGCTCCCATAATGTAAAAATGTTCTGAGTTCTGATCCCTTCCAATGAGCAAGACAATCAAGTGTATGTATTGATCGGTGTATCTCTAAAGGCATTCTATATTTAATCAAAAATTCGTTAACTTTAATAATATCCCTTGCGCACCATTTTGTAGTGTACATCCCAAAATTTCCATTACGCCATCCAACTAATAGCCTTTTCATTATTCCAAGATCAATAAGATGTAGCGAATCGCCCACAGGAAAATCTTCAACTATGTCGATTGGAAGTTGTAATAGTGGAGAATCAGTTTTATGATGAGCACCATATTTCTTGGCTTAGAGCCAAGAAGTTTTCGTCGTTTCTATTGGGAAATATTCGCGAAGAAAATGTCACTGTATGAGAACGGTGAGAGTATTCGCCCACAGTTGTACATTTTAAACAACCATGCATACCATTAAAGTTGCATACACCTGAAATACGAGAACATGTTTTATTGTAAACACCGTTTTTAATAAGTGATATTCTGAATAATATGTGTTAATAATAAATAATAATAATAATAATAAAAGCCTTTATTGTTGATGAGTTTAAATACAAAAAGTTGTGCCTAGAACTTATTTAACATTGTTATTAACTAATAATTTAATACACTATCAACTGTTATACTATAAGCTGTTATATGCTATTAACTAAACTAAACTACTATGATTAACTGTTACAGCGTTTTTAATTAGGCAAACGGTAATCATCTTCAACTTGTCTTCCTACAAAGGCCTCCTCTAAAGATCTCCATTCTGTCTTATTCTTTGCTATTCGACACCATGTTGGACCCGCTATTTTCCTGAGGTCATCCTCCCATCTCTTAGTCTGTCTACCTCTGTTTCTTTTGCTGTCTAGTGGGTACCATTCTGTTATTATTCTTGTCCATTTTTCTTTCTTCTCTCTTGTCATATGCCCAGTCCACCTCCACTTTAGTTGTTTGTATGTTATATATGCATTCTTAAATTTTGTTTTACTTTTTATGTGTTTTAACTTTTCTCGGTCTTTTCTTTTAACTCCTATTGTACTTCTCTCCATTCCGTTTTGACAAACTTTTATTTTGTTTGCCAGTTGTTCCGTCAATGCCCAGGTTTGACACCCGTATAATAAGCATGGTAGAATACACATATTATATACCGTTCTTTTATCTTTCATCGGTATTTCTTTGTTCTTCATTACTTCGCTAAGTGACCAATATCGTTTCCAAGTGTTAGCTATTCGTCTTTCTATTTCCTTTTTCATGCAGTCTTCAGTAGATATTAACTGTCCCAAGTAAATATATTCATGAACATACTCTATTTGCTCATTAGTCACTTTTATTATGTCTGTTTGTAAAGAGTTTGACATAATTTTTGTTTTAGTTAGATTCATTGTAAGACCTGCCTTATCACTTTCATCAGCTAGTTGTTGCAGCATTATTTCTAGTGTTTTTCGGCTCTCAGAGAACACGATTAAGTCGTCTGCAAAACGTAAGTGGCTTAGGTTCTCGCCGTTTATATTCAGTCCTTTATTCATCCAATCTAGGTTCCTGAATATCATTTCTAAAACGGCTGAGAATAATTTAGGCGAGATAGGGTCTCCTTGGCGTACGCCTCTCTTTATAGGAAATTCTTCGCCTATAACTTCTAACTTTACTTGCGCCGTACTCTTGGTGTAAACATTTTGGAGTATTCGTATGTATTTTGTCTGTACTCCCTGTGTTTTTAGTGTATCCCAGATAAACCCGTGTTCTAGTGTGTCGAATGCTTTATTAAAATCAACAAACTCTAGATAGTAAATCTTGTTATATTCTTTATATTTTTGTAATATTTGTCTAAGGGTGTGGATATGATCTATGGTTGAAAAATTTCGACGGAATCCAGCTTGTTCTTTGGGCTGATTTTCTTCAAGGGTGTTGGTAATTCTAGATAGAATAATTTTTGAAAATACCTTATAAATATTAGACATTAAGCTAATGGGCCTGTAATTTGCTATATCTCCTTTGTCACCTTTTTTGTGTAGTAGTACAATGGTCGATTTAGTCCAATCCTCAGGAATGTTTTCCGTTTTGATAATTCCGTTGAATATATCTGTAAGCTTTGGAGCAATCACTGGTAATTTTGTTTTCAGTAGTTCATTTGTAATGCCATCTGATCCGGGAGCTTTGTCGTTCTTTTGTGTACTAATTGCTTTTATAGTTTCTTCTTTTAGTATTACAGGTATTTCCTCTTCATTGGTTGATGCATGATATTCTTTTACAGCTTGTCCCATCTTTTTGCTTTGGTAGAGATTTCGGAAAAATTCTGTAGCAGCTTTTAGTATCTCGGATCTCTTCCCTGTGCTTTCACCGTCTTTATTTTTCATACTTGGTATCCAATCCTTTTTGCAATTTAGTTCTTTCAGTGCCTTTTTTATTGCTCCTGTTTTTTCTATATAATTCTTTATTGTTTTAGACCGTTTTGTTTTTCTTTCTCTCCGTAGTTGTTCGCTGATCATTTTACTTATTTCTGTTATTTTTTGACGGTTGTCTTTAGTTTTCTTTTCTTGTAATAGTTCCTTACGTTTCTGTAGTAGTTCTTTACTTTTAAGTAGGATTTCTTTCTTGTTGTTTGTGTTTGTTTTTCTAGTTACTGATTTTAGTTGGTGTAGTAATTCTTTGTATTTTTCTTGTATTGGTAGACATTCTTTGCCGACTAATGATGTTTGGAGATTGTTAAGCAATAATTCTGTATCGCCAGTATAATTAACAATTGCGTATTTATCATGAAATCTTCTTGTTTTCTTGGGGCGTGTTCCTGCTATTGTAGCCCGAATCATTCTATGGTCTGTGTTAAAATTTAAGTTATGTATGACCTTTGAAAACTTTTCTGTTATTGGACATAATAAAGTCTATTTCGTTTTTATGTAGTCCGTTGGGTGAGATCCATGTCCATTTATTTGCTATTTTCTTTTTATAAAAGCTGTTAAGAATACTTAATCTATTTTCTAGTGAAAAATTTACCAACCTTGTGCCATTTTTGCTTCTAGTGCCAAACCCGTGGTTTCCTATAGTATGTTCTTCTCCGTTATTTCGTGTTCCGATTTGCCCATTAAAGTCTCCCATCACGATGACGTTTTTATGTGCGGTTTCAATGGTGTTTTGGAGGTCTTCGTAGAATTTTTCAGTTTTTATTAAGTCTTCCTTCTTGTCCGATTCCGTTGGTGAATAGCTTGGATAATGGACCATTCTTCTTCTTCTTCTCCATTTAGTTTAATGTTAAGAATTGCGATACGTTCTGAGATTCCTCTTAGTTCTTTTATGTTGTTTACAAAATTTCTTTTAACCATGAATCCGACTCCATACAGTCACGGCGTCTCCCCTTAATAATGTAGTATATACTTTCCATGATCTTCTATATGTTCTCCAAATCTTCTCATTTCACTGATCCCTATAATATCCCATTTTATTTCTTCTAATGCTATTTCTAGTTCTTGAAGTTTTTCGGGGGTTCTAAGAGATCTACAGTTTATAGTTGCTATATGGATATCATTTGTTTTCTTTTTACTGTTAGTGTTCACGCTATTTTTAACCTTTAGAGGGTCATGGTCATTTTCCCCCACGAGGACCAGTCGGCTTGGGGGAGTATTATGTTTTCTTGTTATTTTGTTATTTTTATTAAAAGATTGTTGTGTTTTCCGTTTACCGACATTTAACTGCTATTGTTTATTATCTGTTGTGTTGGAGGGGAGAGAATTGCTTCTAATTCTCATTAAATCACATGCATTTAATCTGTTGAGGTTCGACGTCATTAAGGTTTCTTGTTTTCTTGGTTGGGTAATCGTTTGAGGAGATAATGATGTTTCTCTTTTCCGTTTGTCATTGTTTATGTTACTTTTCCCTTTTATTATTATTTTGTCGAATTTTAGATATGCGATGTTTCCTTTCTTTCTTTCTTCTATCAGTTGCGGTTGCAACATTTTCCTTTTCTCTAGAACATCTTTAGTATAATCCTCTGAAATATATACATCTTTAAGATTTTTCTTCAATTTCCTTTTAATTTTTCTTCCATTCATTCACGAAGGAAACCAAGGTGGGTCGTGGCTTATCGCTTGGCTTTTCCTTTCCAATTCTATAAATATTATTTACCTCGTTATCCTCGAAATTTATTCCTAAGTCGGTTTTAATAATCCTCTTCACTTTTTGTAGTAGTAGTAGTAATAGTAGATTTTTCGTCCTCTTTTATGCCAAAAAATATTAGATTATTTTGTTTCTTTGCTCTTTTCAAACTTTCCACCTCTTTCTCGAGGTTTTCTAATTTTGTTTTTAGGATTTTATTTTCTGCTATGATAGGTTGCAGTTTCTCCTCCAATCTCTCCATTATTTTGTTAGTTATAGAAGTTTGTAATTCCATTGTTTGATTTTGCATTTCATTTTTCATTTTGTCAAATAGAAGTTGAAATTGATCATCCATTTTCTAATAAAGTTAGATCTGAATATAATGGAACGTATTAAGTAGTATTTTTTATTTTTCTTGGTATGGCAACACTGGTATATGTCAAATGTCAATTGAAATTCCGACGTTATTGAGTATTGACAATGACACAATTTCTAACGTAGTAATTCAGTTAGTGCTTTGCTTGAGAAACTTAATCCAATATTCAGAATTACGTGAAATCAACACTTCCACAGTATTCACAGCACTCTAGTTTATATTCCGTGATGTTGTCGTATCACTAAGTGAGCGTAGATGTTTTTAACCGCGATATTATTAGGAGCTGCAAAACTATGATGTTTACAATCTGACAGTCGGAAACGGAAAAAATATGTGTGTTAATAGTAAAATATATACAAACCAGTGGCATTTTTACAAAAATATACCGACTTCACACGAAAGTTTGGTCCATATCTTGAAAACTACTGAGCCGATTTTAATGAAACGTGCACAGTTCCCTATGTTGTAGTAAATGTAAGCTAATAAAAATCAAATGGTCAAAATCTTATCAATAGTTTCGGAAATATGCGTGGACAAACATACACACCTCCAAAAGTTTGTATATTTATTATATATAGGTATAGATAATAGCATTTATTTACAAAAAAGAAAATTACAAATATACTTAATTATATATACAAAACATATGTACACTTAGTTATTACTGTACAAGTCATGTCCGCGTGGAATAGTGGCAAGAATGCTTGCCGCATTCCCCCGTTGAATGGCAATGCCGATTCTTTGGGCGAAAAAATGCGCCAGCCCTCCTGTCACCAGTAGAGGTGATAAGACGGGGTGTTATGTCTTTTAAGAAGAGCTTAGCACTTTGACTCCATGGGCCAAGGGTTTCTACAGCAAATGGAATAAAAACATAATTTTGACTAAGGGAGGTGTATTTACGCAACTTAAGTAGTTCAGCCTTCTCCGCCGCAGCTCCCACTTTAGACGCGGTCTCCCTGACATGGGACGGGGCCAATGTGTCAACGCATGTAGCGTCCCACAATAGGGCCCGTCCCCTTTCCCAAGGAACCAGCAACAGGCCATCAGGTCTCTTACCATCATCTCGACTTATTCCAGATGGCTCAATAAGAGCAGGAATGTCAATGGTGGCAAGTGCCCTTTTGATGGTATCGTTTAGGGAACCATGACGGAAAAGTCTCCCTGAACTTCTTTTGCAAGAGAGTCCATGGAGTCCATAACAGTCAACCTCTTTTCCACAGGGCATCTGCTCAGTGCACAGCGGTGTACCCAGCCGGAGACGTAAAGCGATACGAAAACTATCATTATCCAAAAGTGTACCAAGATTAGTTGAAGGTAGGACGTGTAGCCAGTGCCCCGACTCTCTGGCAGATGAAGCTAAAAATCTGGCACGGTTTACGTCACTCGAAAGATTTTGAGCCAAATTTTGGAATGTAGAATGAACCAATGGCGCATCCCAAAGTTTTTGCATGGAAACTTCCTTTGGTATGTCAACATTAGAACATTTTAACTTCCATTTTTCTAAGGCCTCGTACAGCAGAACCAGTTATGTTTTGGTTAGATTTCAAAATTTGAGAACAGAGTTCTCGAACACTATGCTCAGTAGCGAGAAAAGCTGGAAGGGCTATACTTGAAATTTGTCTCACGCCGATGCCACCGTTTCTAATAGGTAGGGATGCTTGGGTCCATGAACATTCATCGAAAGATAAATTTAGAATTTTTTCTAAGGATTTTTTTAAAGTGACATCCATTTTGTCGGTTAGGCCAGGAAATTTCCAAATTGGGCTTGAACGAAGAATATACGTTAATTTTGGAACGAAAAGGCAATATTTAAGGATGGTAAAAGCAATGTGAGAATTTAGAGAGCCCAATTTGTGAGTATTGTCTAAAAATGTTTTAATTTTTTCCTCTACTACTAATGGGATGCTTTCATCAAGAAGTGGAGCACCAAGGAGGCAAAGGGAATGTTTATCGACTATTTTAATATTAGGAGCAATTTTTCGGAAAATGTCTCTTGCCAAAGAAATCTTTTCTATGGAAATATTTTCCGAGAAAAAAATTTCACATTTAGATAAATTTAGTTTCAAACCAATTTTATTAAAATTTTCTTTCAAAAGAAGAAAATCTTTAAGGACATCATTCGCTTTGCCACCTAAAGTTCCATCATCCAGGTACCAAATATTTAATTTAGACCGCAGATTTGAAATGTATTAATGGATACCTAGACTAAATAGAGCTGGGCCTAGTCACCTAGTGGGTCCCCCTGCTGAACGCCAACATTCGAAATAATAGTTTGATCGCCAAATAGTAATTTAGATGGTGTATTGTAACATTGCCAAATGTATGGATAAATTTCAGGTAAGTTCGAATGAGCCTCGTTCAGCAGAGCTGCTCGATCTAAAGAGTTAAAAGCATTCTTCACATCAACTTTAAGCAATATCTCCTCCTTACCCTTTGCGAGAAAGGTACGAGTGGCATGTACTGCTGCTTCACAACCTCCTTTGCTACCGAACCCAAGTTGTATTGGTTGAAATTTTGCTTTTAAGTTGCATACTATGCGCCTACATGCTAATATTTAGAAACCAAACGGCGAAATGTAGACCCAACAGCTATAGGCCGGATTCCTCCGTCCTTTTTATTGAAGGCACAAAGTCTTGCACCATAAAGGTATTGAGTGAATGATGAAATTACCTTTCCAGATAACATAAAATTACACAGTTTGGTAATGTCACCCAAGAGAACCCTGCCGGCGTCACCTGCTGACGCACTCACAAGATCTTTAAGATGTTGTGGTGTAATTCCGTCAGGTATCTTCATCTTTAATCTGTAAAGATTGGGAATAATCAGGAAGAGGAATCGGGAGCAAAGGATCCGAATTTGGTGAAGGATGCTTATCATGCAAGACTTGTAGCGTATCATTATCAAAGGGAGCAAGAGTATCGCTAGAGAAGAGAATGCGAGCCGCATTTTTAAGATCTCCATCCATGGCTTTATTTTTAACAATTTTTTTTAGATCGAAATTTCGGGGTCGAGAGTTATAATTTTGAGTTCTGATTTCGTTTAAAACAGTTGAACTGTTTTGTTTTAATTTATAACATAAAGAGCCGTTTTGATTTTTGTCCACATGCAAATATGTGTATGCAAATAGAAATAAATTTTGCCAACTCGAATTAGAATTAAACGAAATGCACTTTTGTATTGCATTGGACAGAGATCTGGCTAGCGAGATTCTTGCTCCTCTGAGTATTCTTTTTATAAGGGGGATACATTCGTGACATTTTGGAATTAGGATCTCGAAAGGGTCTTTATAATTTTGATTATTCGAATCACTTACCGGAGAATTCACGGAGACTGTCTGCACTGAAGAAGGAAGACCGTGACTCCGTGAAATGTGAATTTTTAACCCTTTTTGACCCTTAAACAGCCTTCCATTCGCGCATTGCGGGCACTAGTAATACCGGCTGGGAAACAACGGTAAAAAACAACAGTTTGTATATTGGTTTGGAAGCCCTAATTATTATTTGTGAATTTTATGCAATTCCAATAATATTACGTGTCGAATTGATAGCCTCCTTCTTTTGAATTCGGTAATAAAAATAAATTTATTACCACTACAAAGACAGTTGGAGTACCTACAATCTTTGCTTTTACCTACTTTTCTAGGACCAGCCTTTGGGAATGGTCTTACAATTTCCGGGGAAAATACTTGTATTAGGTTAACCGACTCATTTTCTTTATTGCTTGGACCAGGTTCGGGTTCAGCTTGGCTTGTGGAGGTAGAAGGAGTGGGATTAGATTCAGTGCTGGACATCACAGGTTGCTCTAGATAATCTTTTCCCGGCTTGCTATTTTCTAATCCAGGACAGTCAGTTACAAATGATGGGGAAAACTCATCCTCACCAAAAATGTTTACCAAAAATGTTTATGTTTACGGGAAGATGCCTTTCAGAAACCGTTAACAATATTTATACTTGTCTGAGCAAACGGCAACGAATCTGCGACTATTTTTGGTATGTCATAAATAGTAAGGGTTTTCCCGGGGTTGTTACGAAGCCACGCATCTTGAGCAGCAGCGCAATATTTTTTGAACGGTCCAAAAACTGACACCTCCAACGGTTGTAACTTATGGCTACAATGCGGTGGAAAGGACAGCATTATAACTCCCATTCTCTTTGGCTAAAGTTAGTGTCTTCACGTTCAAGTGAGAGGAATGATTATCCAACACTAACAAAACCGGGCGCTCCATGGACGCTTTCACATGTTTTATAAAATGTTGCATAAACTGATAGAATTCTTCGTCTGTAACCCATCCACTGGCATTGCCTGTTCCTATACATTCAGGGGGACCACCATTAAGAAAGTGTGTCTTAAACTGTTTTCTCAGAAATACAAACATTTTCCAAGAGCAGATACAGTAGTTACCACTGTAACGTTAGTCCCTCGTTCTCCAGAAGTCATTGCGCCAACGTTGCGCTTACCTTTGGCAGCTACAATTTTATTTGGCTTTAGCACAGTGGATACTCGTGTCTCATCTATATTCCAAATGTCTGCCGCTGTAAATCCATATCTATCCATTACTTCCGCTAATTTATCAAAGAAAACTTTAACATTCTGTGCATTAAATGATGTTGCCCTACCAAGGCTGGTGGGTTCTGGTTTTCGTATGGATAGCTCCGGATTTCGTTTTAAAAACATCGTAAGCCATTCTTTTCCGGCCATCTTATTTGCAGCCCAGCTGGGTGGAATTTCAATTTCAAATTTATTAGCACATTCGTAGGCAAGGCGACGGACATCTTTTGGAAAATATCCGTAGAAGATTGATGCCATTTGTAGCAAGTATTTTTTCAGTGAATCTTCCTGTGTAGAAGAAAATACTTGTCTCGGTGTTGCATAGCCCATGGATGAATCGCCACCTTCATTTAATTTTTTCAGATATCTTGTCAAAGTCATCCGTTTGATACCGAATTCTGTTGCGGTGGCATGAACACTTTTACCTTCATCGTTCACAGCCTTTGCAGCATTTTTTAAATCTTCAGTAGTGTAAGAACATCTTGTAGTTTTTCTCTTGTAAGTCCGCATCCTAACAAAAAATAAAACATTCATTCGTTTAGTTGTTTGAATCATCGGGTAAGTTGAGCAACTATGCTCAACTAACCCCAACCCAGAATTTCAAAATAAAAGTGAGGTTATAAAAAAACCGTGAGAATTATACCCAGAACCTCTCTGCATATCAAAAGTACGATAATTATATGGAAGATTAACACTTACCTGATTAAAAACAAATAACATTTGACTAATACAGACGAAAACTTGCGATAAATGACGTTTTTACTTTTTGGTCTTAAAATAAACAAAACGCCCGTGCGCCTCACTCGCTTACCCAGCGGCCACTAGCGATCGCGTGATGTTTACCCCTCCCGCGCCTCCCTCTTTCCGTCATACAATGCCTATACGTACGGTGAATAGTTTTCGAGATATTTCGATTGCCCAACTTGCCCCTATGCTCAATAAGCCCCGCTCTACCCATAGGACACCATAGAAATTTTGTCTATGATTAGCCAATTTATATAGTGCCATTTACGCCGTTCATTCTCGAGTCTTCGTACTGTAATATTTTTTTATGTCATAGTGTTTCTTTTCTCAATCGGAGGCAAGAAAATACTGTGTAGCGTAACTCGCTTCAGTTAGACCAAACATCAAATCCGCTCCGCTTATGAAGTTTGAACCACGCTATAAAATCACGCCACTCGAGGAAGACAATAGCGCGTCCCTTCGCTGCGCCCGCGTCGCCGCCGCTGTCGCTTGACCGTCACTCACTCGGCCTACAACTTGCTAGGGAGCTAGACGCGCGCGCTGAATGCTAATACTTCTCTTTAGCTATCACTTCTGTGTTGTTAAAGTTCTTTAAATTTGCTTGTGAATATTATTAAATTCTTTTTGCATAATATAAAAATAACAACCTTCATTCTGCCTGTCAACCTCTCTTTCTTGTCTCCTTCATACTCGCATTCTTTTGTTAAGGAAAACCTACTTGAGATTATACATTATATAACGGAATGAATTGCTGGTAAGATAGTAGTATATACATTGACACTTAACTACAAGCGTTTTGCCAAAAGTCTGACGACCAGCAACCCCAGTTAATGACCCAATTTTCACTAGGTTGGGCTTCAGTAGTATATCTACTGTTGGTTCGTAACAACGCTTAATATGCTCCAATTACAAGAGAAATGATTTACCCTGTCTGCAGCACTTGTGATAAAAAGTTACAACTGACTTTCTCGTCAATGCAAATCGTTTTTGACTGCCGTTAAAAATTTCTGAAATAAATTCTTCTGTTGGATATTTAATCCTCGAACGTTTCCCAGAAACAGTTCATCTGACATGACGGCTCGTTTTCCCACGTCTTCAATAAAGTTATCATCGTCATTTACAATCTGTTCACCAACACAACATGGGAGCATTGCTGATATCGGTTTCACGCACACTATAAAGTGCGGTACCTTGGGCAACAGCCAGATGAATGATTTGTTCAGCATGACCAAATTGTTCTTACGTTGCCCCGCGAAGGTAAAGATTTCTTTGGCGTCTTATAAAACTATCTTCAGCGGTTTCGTTTACGAACAGTAACTCACCTTCATTACGGAATGGTATGTGGCATACTATTTAACTATATCGTAGTATTCTTACAAATAAAACATCCAGTGTTCATTCAGGAACACACCATATATTAATATTATTTATTAAGTTTATTACAGAGCTCATTACTTATCATTAGTATCGAGATGCTGTCTCTTGGCCAGTGACGCCACCATATTACTCAGATCATTATTCTAAAAACTATACAGTCTGTACCAAATTAGTTAGTAATTGCACTGTCATTTACAAACGTCTGTACTTGTGTTATGTTCGAATACACGCATATATTACATCTTTCCCTTTCTAAAAACAAAAATAATTAAATTAACATTTTAACACAACTTAAGTATGTTTAGGTTTTGACACAACTATTTTTCACAACTGATACTTAAATAACATTACAACTTTTCTTTCCCCTCTTTTTACAATTAAAGTACAGATTATTATGTATTTATTCTACATACGAGTATTTTAATAAAGATATTACCTACAAGGGTTTCGTTTTTTTTTTCAATTTTATTAACTTATATTCTAAATCTTAAGAATTTTTTTAACCATTCCAACTGCACGTCCATTCACCAGTAACTTAAAGAAAATAGACAAATCATCCAGGTCGAATATGATAAGATGTTCTAGTATACCTAACACCATTATTATCTAAAATATTATATGATCTTATTCCATTTTATTTTTCAATAATACCAGGAAGCCAGACATTTACAGTTGGATCTTTTAAAAACATAATATTCTGACCAATATAAAACTCCTTTTTACATCTAGTAGTTGAATTATAGTACCTAGTATTCCTAATTTGACTCTTATAAAAATCTTTTACATTCAAATTTAATTTAGGTTTGAGATATGTAAAACTAACAGGCAATTTAGCTTTTATATTTCTATTCATCATTAATTGTGCAGGAGAAAAGTTAGTACCACATACAGGTGACATTCTGTAATGTAACAATGCTATTCTAAGATCAGACTTATCATCATAACATTTTTTTTACATTCTTTTTGCAATTTGAACAGCTCGTTCTGCCATTCCGTTTGATTGTGGGATCTGGGATCTGGGACTGGTATATAGATATTTAAATCCCCATTCTGAGGCAAATTCTTTACATTATTTGGAATCAAATGCAACATGATCAGACACAATTTCATTTGGCGAACCAAAATTACAGAAAATATCCACAAAAGCATTATTAATACATTTTGCCCTTTTATTATGAATAAGTTTTACAAATCCATATGGAAAAATAATCATATATGACCAAGTAATTTTTATTTTTGAAGTCCAAAATATCTACTCCTAATTTTAAAAAAGGTAACTCTGGAATGTCATGTGATAACAAAGGTTCCCTAATATTTTTATTCTGATGTGTTTGACATACAAAACATTTTCTAACAAACTGTTCTATGTGATCACTCATATTGGGCCAGTAATATAATTCCCTAGCTAAGCTTTTCATTTTACACATTCCAAGATGCCCTTCATGTAACTTTTTAAGATTTCTATTCTCAAAGTCTTAGGTATTACAAGTTTTTCTCTTATAAATAACAGATTCTCATCGCAGGTTATATCTGATTTAAATTTATAATGTTGTAACTCACTAGGAACATGTTTAACATTGTCAGGCCAACCTTCCTTAGTAAACTCTAGCAACTTTTTTAATTCTAAATCTACTAGTTTCCAATATAAATTTTTGTTTAGCTTCCTCTGTACATTGTAAGTATTTAGCAAGACCTACACAATGAATGACTTCATACATATAAGAATCATCCGTATTATTACTTTTTAAACATGAGCGAGATAGTAAGTCAGCAATAAACATTAGTTTTCCTTTTAAATATTTAAATTCAAGGTCATATTTTAACAATTTTAGTTTTAATCTTTGTAGTCTTGGAGAAGGAACTTCATGTATGGGTTTTTTAAGAAGAGATTCTAAGGGTTTATGATCATTTAATATTGTACACTTTTGTCCATATATGTAATAATTAAACTTCCTTGTTGACCAAACAACACTTAAAAGTTCCTTTTCTATTTGTGAAAAACTGTTCAGATGATGTTAAACTCCTAGAAGCAAAGCTAACTAGCTTACCATTTTGTAATAAAGAACAACCAAGCCCATCTTTTGAGGCATCACACTGAATTACAATTGGTACTTGAGTATTGAAATTTTGTAAAACTGGGGCTTTGCTTATTTTATTCTTTATATTATTAAAAACTGTTTCGTGTACATTTGTCCAGATCCAATCGACATTTTTCTTCAATAACAATTGTAATGGAGATGCAATATTAGCAAGATTTGGCACAAATTGCCTTAGATAATTTATCATTCCTAGAAAAATTTGTAATTCTTTTTTATTATTTGGACTTTTAATATTAACAATAGCCTCTACACGAGCTGGATCAACTTTCATGCCATCAGAAGAAAAAATATGCCCAAAATACTTAACTTCTTTAAATTTATTTTTATTTAAACGAACATTACATACTTTGGCTCTTTCAAATGCATCATGATCAAATATGTTTGATTCAGTGTAGAATGTTTAATCTACTTACAAAAAATTAAATTAATACGTTTAATGTATATTTTTTTATTATTAACTGCATTATTACCAGACTCTCTCTTTGTAAAACAATATACGTCAAAAATAATTTCTCTCTTTTCTATATATATTTTCTATATATCGCTTCTGCGCAACTTGTTATAATTGTATAATAGCGCGTACGTAAAACAGCCGGTGTATTTCTTACACGCATTCTCGTATTGTCCTGCATAAAACTCACTGGCGTAATATCTATCTCTCAGTTCTCCATTTTCCTCTGACCTGATTGTGTTTGAAATGGGTTCGAAACGGACGGCGAATTCTGCAAGACTTGAACACACCAGCTCGTTAGGGCATAATACATTAAGGACCAAAAATATTATTGTAAAAACCAGTGCTTCATGTTCTCTAAGCGTTGATGTAAAATAGTCATTGATACTGAAAATAATTGTTTCCAAACATCACCACTTATCATAATATCTTAGCCTTCGAAATAGCCTCTCGTATTACATCACCTGTATCATGTGGTTCGCATTTACTTGCGTATTTTGTGACGTGGTAGGCCACAGCGGTGAAACTACCACAAGGTTGCACGTCAAGATTTTCTTTCCATATAGCGTGGATGTACCGGTCTCAAACCATTTAAGGAAAAAAAATAACTTTGAAATGTTGTTATTTTACCTATTTCTGATATTTGTATTAGTTTATTTTTTATATTGTACGTTATCTAATTATTGAAAAGGAAAACACTTAATTCCTTTAGGTTTTTTATTATTTTAATGTTGGGAATTTACGCACGAGGACACGAGGGACTCACCGGCAAAGCCAGTACTACCCACTAAAACCCAACAAAACATTCCACCGTCTTAATGGGGCGTCGCAGGATCGCTTACGCATTCAACTACGACGCCCCGACGGCAGGTCTGCCGAAGCAGACCACAACAACCATGGGGTTGCTCCAAGGTCCACTCTGCTATCAGAGAAGTACCAGGAGCAGCCCGCATAGTACACCGCCCACCAAAGAGGGCCACCTTCCACCGCCCACCGAAGTGCGCCACCTCCCTGTGCGTTTCTTGGCTTGATTGCCGGGCACTGCTGAGAGCCCCCCCCGCCCCCTCCCTACCACGACAATGTGATGTGATGTGAACGCATGTTAGGGGGAACTGGAATGTACCCTACTTTGACCAGTAGATTCCAGTTGTTGACAGATTTGTACCAGAGGTTTACCATTTTTTTAAACTTAATTAAATAAAAAAGATGTTTTTTATAATCTTCTTTATTCTAAATAAAGTTTTATTCTTAGGGCTAAGGAAAATCAACAAGTATTATTTTTAGTGTCACCAATCACAACAAAAATTCTTGAAATTAAAATCAAGATTTATTCTTAGAAAGATTAGAAAGATTTTGTAGCCACAGTAAACATTGCAAATAAATTTCCCAATATAGTAAATGAAAATAATCTTCAAAAAACTGACGACGCATTTCGACAAAAGTGTAGGCAATAAATAAACAACAAAAGAAGGTATAAAGGAACACGGACACTGTGTCTCCTTAACCAAGGAAAGAAATTATTAAAAAGATGTCATTAAAATCATTGTATAATGAAAATGAACAAAATGAAGAGTTTGAAGCAAATGTTGACATATAGTATAATAGTAAATGAAAAAAAAATGTGAAATATTTCAGGTTAAATAAAGGAATTCCTTTGTATACGTAGTATTATATTTATTCATACTTCTCTCAATGGATGCAATAATATGATGGAATTTTTTTTTGTGTATTTTCTTGTGTCGGGCAAATTCGCCATTTTTGAGATAGTCATCCTGCCTGCCCCTGGATCCTAATTGAGTCTCGCTTTGGCTTTTGGACGGAGAGTTTGTGTTGCTTGCACTAACCACACACGATTACGTACTATACAAAATGCGAAACAAAATATTTTTTTAAAAAGGATTTTTGTGAATATACGCAATTATGGGAAATAATCGCAACAAGTACAAGAAGAAACTGAATTGGTGTAAAAACAGGCTAACATATGAATAACGTAATGAAGTAAGTACCTTGCAATAGTTATGAAAAAGTGAACACAAGTAGATACAATTTAATTTTTAGACTTCATTTTTAGTAATAATAATACCTTCATGTGTTTTTGCAGCATATACATCGCACGCTTAATCATATACTGACATAACTCAAAAAAGACGTTTTTCGGGAAATCGCGAAAAACAATTTAGCAAACCTGACTTACCTTACAAAATGGAATATAATACTCAAAGAAAATAGCTTTATATAATGAAATAATGTATTGTAGATATAGTTGATAAAGTGAGTATTAATGTTTGAATATAATTTTAAATAAATTTAGATTTTTTACTATAAATTAATCGGTTAAAAAAATTGTTCCTCAAGATGCGTCAGTTTAATATAAAAGATAAAGTTACATTGAATTAATAGTGGTGACACATTTTGAAATGAGTCCGTGTTTTATTTAATATATAACTAAATAATACTCAATATTAAGGTATGGGTCTTTATACTATGAAGTAAAATTTTAATACTGGTGACATATTTAGAAATGAGTCCGTATTTTATTCAATGTATGTTCTTATTGTTATGATTTATGAGTCTATAAGGTATATAAAATAAAAAATAAGTATAAAAAATATTTCGTTTTATTTATTATTTTCATTAATAAAAAGAATCAAAAACATAGTAAAGTTCAAATAAAATGCTGACCTGTGTCTTAAACATCGAATTGAACTTAATCCTAGTACAATATTCAAATACCTAATCACAGTACACAATTTGTATATAATAGGTAGGCACTTTAAAATCAACTCTGAAAGAGTCTTTGACTCCTAATAATGTAATTTATAAACTTAATAAAATAAAGCAGTAAAAACTTATCCTAGGTTATAATATTAACGAATTAAACTTAACGAAGAGATCAATATTAAATTTACAATATTAGGAACCAGTTTTTATTTATAATCTAAAAAACAAACCGTAAATCTGAATAAAAATTCTCAAGGAAATATCAACAGTCACACTTATCATCTATTTAACAACACGATAATACCTAATTGTATTTATTTATTAATTAAGAGATCAATTTTCTCAATATTAGGCACTTAATCAGTCATTACAAGACTAAACTTAACATACAAAATATTTTTATCACCTTGCAAGTATTCACCCTGATTACAGAATCGTATCATAAAAATCTTTATAAAAATTGGGTATCAAATTTTTATCAAGTAACTCTTTTAAATCCTTCTTTTTATTTTCACCGAGTTTTTGTTTGCCTGTGTATGCTTTTACTGTTGTCAGCTCTGATAGGGGATTCAATTTTTTTCTCTTGTTTCTTATGTTTATCTTTGCAAATTCTGCATCTTTGTTGTATGATGTTTTCACATAGAATGAAAAAGGTTCACTTTTTATTACTTTTATAACTTTGATATCATTCCATGATAAAACATTTTTATCTTCGGTTTCATTAAAATTGTATCCCCAATCTTCCTGCAGTTTTTTTAGGTCTAAAAATGATTCGTATGTAAGTTCGTGTACGCGGAACTTTTGACCAGTCTTTTTGGCATTTTTGATGATGGATACATATTGGTGGGGGCAATAAATTGGTCCTGATTTTAAGTTCTTTTTAATTTCTTTTTCGATCAGGCTATGAATGTTGTCACCCTCATTTTGAGTGTGACCTTTAATTAAAAATTTGTGCGTGATTGATTCTATATTCAGATGGGTTACAGCATAGAGATAAAGCACTACTATGTATTTATTCTTATTTTGACCGCAGCAGTTGTCTGAATACAGAATCAAGTTCAGGCCAGCACTATTACTAGCACTTACCCCTGCTTCACAACATAGTCTCTCAAAGCAATCCAATAAACAGGAGCCTATCTCATTAGCACCGCGTTTGCCATCAGTTTCATTCCAGAAATAGCACTCTACATCAGTATAGGAATCTTTAATCTGGGGTTCAACTTTTTTGTTTAAGAGTGTGATGGTAAAGTTATAACTATTTAATTTAGATTTATAGTAAAAAGCTGATGTATCGCCTCGTGGCGATTGTAACACCGCCTGCAAGTCGAACACTAAGACTTTATTTTTGTCGTCTATTTTGAGACGGTCATCATGTTTTTCATTACGACTTAGCTTTTTTTCTTTTATATGAGCTATATACTTATCATGAATCATACTTTTTTGCTCTGCGTTTGAATTTGTGTACTCTAGACAAAGATCGCATTGGTCTTTTCGCGGAAAAAAAAAATGAAATATTATATTCCTTAGTAAATGTACGGTAAAACATGCAATACTTACCATAGGGCTTACTGTTCTTCTCTTGCGCTACCTTGAAGTCATTGAAGAGATCTGTAATAGTTTTACCCCCGTCTATGTATTCGCGAGTAGATGTTTGCCTTGTGTAGTGTGACGGAACCCTTGGTATTGAGTCTATAAAAGTTTTAATGTCTGAAATCAGTGTTTCATCAGTAGTGGTGTGGTTGTCGTGTTTACCTCTTCGATCATTTTGCAAAACTCCATGGTTTTGACACTTTTGGATTACTGTACGAATAACACGATCGGATATATTCAGCGTACCAACAAAAAATGGTTTACAAACCCGGATTGGTCTACCATTTACTATAAAATGAAAAGCTTTATTAGCTTGCCTCGGGCGCATGGCGTTTGTATATTTATACCTAGGAGTAACATCGGACATACAAGACTGAATAAACGATCGCTGCAGTGGGCTTAGTGTGAGTTTTTTTGACTACTCGATCGCGTTAAAGTAAACGCAAATTTGTATGGAGTTGGATCAGCGCCACCTAGCGGAAAGTTTGTAAAACATATTTTGTGAGTGCGAGTTTGATTGTTAACTTTATGATTGCGACCGTCGACTAACTTTGTCGAAGTGAGGAATTAAACGCGCTGGAATGGCGTTTTTGCGAGTGTGAGTTGCAATTTATGTCACTTTTGACAGTTCAATTGTAAACTTCCTCACTTGCGAGCGAGTTTTTTTGTCACTTAAATTTTGTTAGTGAGAGTGAAAACGCTAATTAAAATACGAACATATTTTTACAAAATTCATATTATTGTGTTGTTTTAATTGGAGTAAAAGATGGCAGCTCGTCATTTTTACGCTTGGAGGATGTTGTCGACGGCAACAGCACAAGATGAGCGTAATAATCTAGCCAGCGTTCGTGCAGAAGCTCGCATTTCAGATAATCCGTTAATACATCTTCCGGAGACTGAATTTAAAAGAAATTATCGCCTTTCGAAGAAAGCATTAAAAGGCTTGTGCAAAGAATTAAGACAATTAACTAATTTGAAATCTACTCAACGAGTTACCTTGGAAGCAAAGGTAAAATCATTTAAAATCATAAATATGCACGCTTGGTGTATTTTTTATCAATTGTTATATTCTAGGTACTCACTGCACTATTTTTCTTTGCAACGGGGTCTTACCAGCGGCCAGTTGGAGCTGCAAAGAATATCTCCCAAAAAATGTGCAGTGTTTATATTGAAGAAGTAACCACAGCATTAATACATAAGAATATGTTAAATAAATATATTCAGTTTCCTGACACTCCAAATGCCAGACAAGCAATTAGTCAAAGGTACTTATGCTTTCATAACTATGCAATTACTTAAATGTTATAAATAAATTGTTAATTTGACAATATAATTTATTTTAGGTTTTCTGATAAATATAGAATACCAGGGGTTATTGGTTGCATTGATTGCAGTCATTTTAGAATACATGGGCCACCAAAAGAAGAAGAGCATCAGTACTATTGCCGTAAACACTATCATTCTTTAAATGTTCAAATGGTAAATAAGTTAACCTTTTCCTTTATATACAATCATAGTATGAATGGTTTTTATTACCTATCCATATTAATATTATATTTTTTACAGGTATGTGATGATGAATATCGGATCCTTAATGTTAATGCAAAATTTGGAGGTGCAAATCATGATTCATTTATATGGGAAAACAGTGATCTCAATAAATATATGCAGTCATTGCACCGAAATGGGGAAACAGTGTGGCTTTTAGGTAAAAATCTACTATAAGTAATTCAACCAATTTTTATTCCAGAATTATGTCATGTTTTAGGGTATTATGAACATTAAAGAAACTGTTTTATAAAATTAGGATCAAAATTTGTGTGAAGGTAACATAGGATGTATGACATTTGTATATATTATTTTTATATTCTCAGGTGACCCAGGTTATCCACAAAGGCCATGGCTGATGACTCCAATTTTAGATGCTGCTCCTAACACACCTCAAGCAAATTACAATCAAAAGCATATGACTGCTAGAGTTGTCATCGAAAATACCTTTGGAAGGCTAAAAAATCGTTGGCGATGCCTGAATAAAGACAGGGTTCTACATTATAAACCTTTAAAATGTTCAAGAATCATATTGGCTTGTTGTGTTTTAAATAACATAGTCATTAAATATGGTATTGTAGACGATGTGGATATCACAGGTATGTATGGAATTACAAAAAATATTGATATGTAAGTTTAAAACTTGTTTATTTTTGGACTTAAAATAAATGTAAGTTTAAACTTATTATACCTAGCTACCTTTGTTTGTTTGAAAACTATTAACTATTTATTTTAATAATAAAGATTTTACTATAATTTTCAACAGACTTCAAAAAGGAGGAGGCTCTCAATTCGACTGTATTTTTTTTTTATGTTTGTTACCTAAGAACTCCGTCATTTATTAACCGATTTGGACAATTTTTGTGTTGTTTGAAAGTGTATACTTTCAGATTGGTCCCATTTAAATTTCAAAAATAAATACCACCCCTAAGGGTGGAAAAATAGCTAATGATGAATTTAACCTACTTCTAATTGTCATATTGACTTGAAACTTCGCAAGTGTTTCTATTTCCGTTAATAGTACAATGGTTCGGTATTCATATCTGATGGTAAGGCCAGAAGGTGGATAGGTGGGACTCTTCAACGGCTAATAGTAGATACTTTGAGTTTGGGCTTATTTTGTTTGATTTGACAAGATTAACACGTTAGAATTATTACTTTACTACTACTGTCTACACTAAAAAGGGAAAAATAAAAACTTTTTTTAACTGACTTCGAAAATATTTGATTAGGTATGTATAGTAAATGAAAACAACCAATCAGTTATTTTTTACTTTTTAGTGCTTTTGATTGAAGTCGGTTTTTATTTTTTTGTTAAAAAGTTTTTGTTTGTTATTCAATAACATATGTAAAAGCTATTTATATTCAATAAAATATCATTTATTAATTTTCAGCTTTAGAACATGATGACATCCAAGACCATGATGAGAGGATTAGCACAGAGAGAGAGAGAAATTCTACCAATGATTTAATTAGAGGGAGGGTATTAAGGGATCAATTAGTAAGAAGATTACAGCAGCAATAATAAATGTCAGGTTATAAGTTTATTTTAATATTTGGTGGCAGTTATATTGTAATTTACCCTGACCCTGGACGGACGCTAGAATGCTTTGGTAAGTATCTGTTTCAGGCTGCCGTATGCCACGAGTGTGGTGCGTCCGAGGACACCTTGCACCACACTCTCGTGTTATGCGCCTCTTGGGCTCCCCAGCGCCATGCCCTGATGACGGTAGTGGGTGGAGACCTCTCGTTGCAAAGCGTTGTGGAGGCCATGGTGCGCGACGCGAGGTCCTGGTCGGCGATGGTCTCCTTCAGCGAGACCGTCATCTCACTGAAGGAGACGGCGGAGAGGGAACACGAGGCTAACGCCTTAGCAGACCCTTTTCGTTGCCGTCGGCTGGGGGAGTGGAAACGCCGGTATGCGCGTCTTCTCCCGCCATCCTAGAGGAGCTACTGCGGGGGGGTCTCTCGTTGACTCCCCTGCACGTCATCGGGGCGGTCAGGATGCTCTGTGAATCGAGAGCATCCTAATTTAGGCGAGGTTGGCCCGCATGGTTCGGGCCGTCCGCAGGGGTGTTGTAGTGTGTGCGCAAGCGACCCTGGAACGCCCCATTGCACTGCGGCGACGGGTTCCGCTGCGGGTTTTAGTGAGTAGGAGTCTCACAGTACCATGCCCGTTGACGGCCGGCAGGGTCCCCATGATGGGTTTCCCCAGCGAAAAAAAAAAAAAAAAAAAAAAGTAATTTACTACAAACAATATTGTACCATGTATATCTATGTATTAATAGTATGTATATAAACTGGGTGTTAAATGAAACAGTGCTAAATAAAATAATCTGAAACATTTAATGGTTTAATTTTTAATCCTAATAGTTTGCCATACTGAAGTAAGAATAAATTGAACTAAATAATTGACTATTATTATTATATTACCTTAACTTTATTAAAAAATAATCTAATCATAACAAAAAATAATAAATAATTATTATCTAATTTACCAATCTAATCTTTACAAAACTTATTAGCTAGTTTATCTAATATATCTAACATTCTTAAACCTAAAGCTTGCCATTCCCTCTGAGTCTGCACTTCCATTTCTCTTATCCTATTTTGCTCCCTTTTCATCTCCATATAATCTTTATGTTGCTGCATCCTGAATGCTCTCCATTCAAAATCAGAATTTACAAACTGACGTGCAGCCTGCTCTGTTTGTGTGAGCCTCACACGTCTTCGAGGTGAGGATCGTATTCGTGAAGATCTTTCACTACGGCGTGGTGTAGTTTGCCCATACGGAGCAGGATGCATACGAGGCTGAGGGGCAGAAACTTGAGTCTCTGGAGATAAAGTGGGTAAGACTTCTTCAGCATCTGACAAAAGAAAATATTTGATATTTAGGTTGGCAAGCTAACACTGCTAATATTGTAAAATAAATAAGACTTTTTTAATTCTATACACCACATTCTCTGGATATTTTCACTTTATAATTTAGATTAAGTACAATTTAAGTAACAATTAACTTACTTTCTGTGACTTCAATTTCTACATTGAAGGCTTGGCTAGGAGGTCTTGACTCTATATGAACCTGGCTTAAAAGAGGCTCGACATGCACTCTGCTAGAAGGTCCAGGTTCATTCCATGGCTCAATACCTAAAAAATAAAAATATATTCAAACCTATCCTCTATTTATTTATAAAATGATAGGTAATATCTACCTATACCAAACAACTTACATTCATTGATTGGATAGCTATGGTCTTCCTGTATACCTAATTGTTCTGTGCTAGATTCCCGAGTCCTGGGTTGTGCCACATCAAGCACACCTGTTGCAGCAACAATATCCTAAATTTAATATAATGTAAATAATATAGAAACAAACAATTGCTTTAATTAAAAGTGCTTATTAAAAATGTGCTCCTAAAAGTTAATAACCTTTGAAAACCCTGCCTCAGGCACTACCAAACCCGTTGCTGCCTGTATGCCAATAACATTTAGCACTCTTTTTTCTAACTCTGTGAGTTTGATATACACTGCAGGCCCACCACCAGTTCCACTAGCTGCTCTATGCAGTCGCGCAGCTTTCTTCTTGGTATTGTTTTTAAAATCGCTCCACACCTTTAACATTGAAAAAGCATAATTTTAATAAATAACCCAGGCCCTCAACCAATTATAAACTAAACAAAATAATAATCTTAGTTAGATTTTATTGCATAGATACAGATTAGCCCGATGGTAGGTACATCCACCATGTAAAAAGATATATAGAATATTGATAATATATTATAAAGAGTTCTAATATACATATAGGAGTGATCACTTATCACCATGAAAACCTTTTTCCACTTATCTGTGGTTTTTGTATCACCACTGCCATCACTGTTAAGCAGTGATGCTAGCTCCTCCCAATGCTGAATGGTCACGACTCTACCTCTTGCATTGGTTATCGGCTTAGTAAGATCTCCATGTCTAGCAATAAGAAAACAAAAACACAAAATATATAAAAAGTTCACTTCATCAACTCAATTTCAATATTTTAAATAACTTGATTAGGTACTTACTCTTCCATAAAAGTTACTAACAATTCAAATTGATGCTGACTTGTTTTCATTTTAAATCGTGAGAGTTGAAAAACAATAATTGGTACAAAGGAGTTACATTACCGGACTATGGGTTGTGATGAAACGATGTTTTTCGTCGAAAGGATAGTTACAAATAACTTTCTTTTCTTAATTTCCACGGTTTTATATTTTAAATGAGAGTGGGAGTGTGTTTGGGTTCATAGTTAAAAAAAAGGACAACTCAATTGTCTTACATGTACACTGTTTATAATAATAGATCCTTTTGAGAAATGTCTCTAAAAAAACGATACTTCAATTGTCTTAAATGTGCATTGTTTTAACAGATTCTTTTGAGAATGATTCCTAAAGAGACGATACATTTTACAGTGAGAGATCCTTCCGAGAAGGATATCTAAATAGACCATATGTTGGGTTACATAACTCACGCACGTCGCACAGTTTGTTTATACAACAAAATCCAACAAGTTACGTCATACATAACTCGACTATTTAGATAATACATCGCCTCCATACAAATAGCGTTAGAAAATCATTATTTTTAATTTGGTCGGTTTATCGCATATGCGCTACGTGCTACCAATATACGAAAAAATATAAACGCTAAACTTGGTGAGCAAACGTCATTTAAATCGAATGACTAGCTCGTCACTCGCACTCAGACTTATTCATTTTACTTCGTGACAACGTATGTTCGATTTACAACGTGGTTAAGTCATTCGATTTGTCATATGAAACTCACACTAAGCACACAGATTGAGTTCACCAATATTCCAATAGGTATCAAAAATAGCCTGTCTTTGAAGAGATGTAAACTTTTCATAACATTTAAGCCTGCACTTGTCTGTACAAGGTGGTTTCACTTCACGAGCCGCAACAGTTTTCTTTTTCGTAGTCTCATAAGATCGTCCAGAATTTCTTAGAATTTTATTTAAGTTTTGTTTCCATTTTTGAGGATTACTTGTGCGCTTTCTACCTTTCTTCTTAATAATCTCTATTTCTTCTTCTATGTTGAGTTCGTTCATTTCAGAGTTTTCAATTTTACTTGTTGCTTGTCCGTTTGTTGACTGTCCATTAGCTGTAGTATCTGTGTTATTGATAGTATTATCATCCACGTGATCGAAAGTAGAAGGTTGTACCACAGTATCATCATCAGAAGATGAAGATGAGGAACTGCTGGAACTGCCGGAGCTGCTTAAACTGGAGGATGAGGATCTGCTGGAGCTAGATGTTGATCGACGTGATGAAGGATGTACTGGTTCTATTTTCTTTTTTTTTATTTGACTATCATAGGTTGGATCGTCATTGTCGCTGATATCTGCACTTATTTCACCAGAATGTACGGGTGAAACATTGTAGTTAACAAAAATATCACGTAACATCTGTAAAAAAACAATTTATTGTTTTCTCTTCTTAATCATGCAAGTGTGTATGTATGTAGATAGATAGCTAGACAGGCAGTACATACATAGGTAGTTATAATATAGTCAGCGTCAAAAGTAGATGACGAAATACAAGGTTTAAAAAGACATGATTCATCTAGTATTCACAATTACACCCCCTAAGGGGTACCTAAAATAGAGAATGACAGGAAAACTTAAAGACGCGACGAAGTCGCGTGCGCAATTCTAGTTTAAAATAAAAATACCATATTAAAAAGGGAGAAACCAGTCAAAAGAATAAAATAATAATTACAAGTACTTACCGCGACATCAACTACATCATTCTGAACTGAACTATCTTCATCTATAGGAGATTGACTAGGGTCTGGGTTCAGAATGGGATCTTGAATTTGAGCTTTTGTATCATGAGCAGGTTCAGTTGTAAAATTAATCAATTCCATTATCTTTTTCGACCTTGAAGACATTCTGAAAAAAAGTTAGGTTACTTTCTTATTTCTTTTAAACAAATTATTTTTATCTATAAGTGACACAATATCTAATATGCATTCAACAATTTTATACTAGACAATTGTGTTTTATAAAATAAAGAATCATAACAAAGTACGACTTCAAATTTCAAGAACACTTTTGTAAAAAACTGACCTAATTCCTAAAGCCGACAAAACACTACCGGCAAAACGGAAGTTTTTTATAAAATATAGGCTTAATACACAATCAGTCAAAGAATTGTTAACATGTTTTTGTATAAAACAGAACTAACACTAAATAATTCATGAATAGTTCGATCCTATTTTGTACTAAATAGGCATATTTAACAATTGGTCACATTTTTATAAATAATTTCAATAAAACTTACCTTTGATTTTTACACTAAAGCGACTTAATTACTAATTTGACACTTTTAAATAAAAACACGTGATGTTCGCGATCTTAGTGCTTGACGCATACTGATATTTGTCTGTCTCGTAAAAACATTTGCCGAAACGTTTGCGTGTGAAAGAGACAGATATGGGTATAACTCCGCCTAGAAACAAGCTATCATAAAAATTCCGAGATCGGCCGAAAGATGGTGTTAAAATAAACTTCTTGGTATACTTAAATAAATTTTGACCGAAACACTAATCGGTCAGTATATGATTAAGCGTGCGACATATACGTATGTAGCGAGTTATGTTTTGGAGGCAGCCAGGGGATGCAAAGAAATGCAAATTAACTTAAAATTAATTTATTAACTAAAAGTTCTTACTACTAAAATGACTGTCGATCGATGTTAGATCAAATCAGTGAAGATGCAGCCAAGTAATGCCTTTTATACTACATTATTGTAGGAAGTTGTGACATTGGCATTGATGAAATGTAGGTGGCTGCTGCGCTTGCACTTGCGCCTGACCTTGTCTTGTCGTCGCTGCGCGAGGTTTGTAGAGCAAAGCTGATGCGACGATTCGAGTTCCGTAACAAGCGTATAATAATTATTATGAATATACAAAATTAGCATACAAATAATTTAGATTCCAAATCATAAGTTTTCGAACGTCTATTTATGTTGTTTATAATCTGTATAAAATCTGTGCCGTTTCCGCCATCATGGGAGGCAACACTCTCCTGGCCGTCGCTAAGACGCTTGCATACAAATATATATTTTATATTACCTTGTAACAATCCATGTGCAAATTACAATAAACTAGCGTTCCTAAGTTACAAAATCAAGTTTTTCATTTGTCTCCAATTGACGACATTGGTGACCCCGACGTGATCAACGGGATTCGACAGAGTGCAATCTACGTAGTGGTTCGCAGAGTTGGCACCGCACCATCGCCATTTTATTCCGGAATAAAGTCGCTCCACGCTTACGCACGCTTGGGCTCGCAGTCCGCTCACATCGAGAACACATCAGGACTTAGCACTCCGCCCTATACACTGGAGAGATACGTGGTGCACTACTACTATAGCTGTGAGCACCCATCCGAGTGCCCCACGCTGCCTGCTGCCTTGACCAGTCCCAGTTATTGTATTTCAAGCAACAGAGCATGGTGCAATTTGTGTTTCTGTGCTTGCCTATGTTTTTAAAGACTCTTTTCTTTTTCCTTTTAAAATAAATGGGACTCCAAAAATTCTAGACTAATAGTTATTAAATACAACTTAAAACTTGCTGGTGAAATGGACTTTAAATAGTATTACTAGTGGATCTTATTAAATTTTGAGTGTTTCATTCTCAATGCATGACATGCTTATATGTTAAAACAGATATTATTGTATGTTTTATTTTTTCACACTTTCAAAACACACTTTCAAAAGGTAGATATTGTATATATTATTTATTTATTTACATATTGGTTTATTAAGCTTTTTTTAAAGTGAAATGTGTTTTTTATATCTTATATAGACATTTTAAAGTCGTTGTTAAGAGTGTGTGTGAATGCGTGAGGATCTAAGTTATAGTTTTGTGTGTTAGTATTATGTATGTGTATGTTTGTATTTTGTGCCTTATTATAGTAGGGGAGCCCAAGAGGGGATTTTTGTAGTTACTCAAGCGCGGCAGATTAACATAAAAGAGGTTACCTTGCACTCTATTGAGTACTTTCACCATAATATAAGTCTTCTATATAAAGGGGCGCGTCTAGGGAAGCCGATTAAAATATTTAAAAAATGTTTTGATAAGGTAGAAATACTTGAAACCATCAGATTAAGGTGTGGTAGGCTAGTCACATCCTGAAAAGTGTCCAATTTAATAATCTGCTTATTTGCACAAGCCTAAGAGGCAAAAATCATCATAAACTTTATAGTCGATTTTTATAATAGACCTCTTTTATATTAATCTGCCGCGCTTGAGTAACTACAGAAAATCCCCTCTTGGGTTCCCCTACTATTAGGTATAGTTTAATAGTGTTAGTACATAGGTAATGTGGTAGTTATATTAGTAATGTTTTCGGTAGTTAGTAGGTTAATTAGTTATTTCTATTATTATAATATATATATGTACTTGTATATTGCACAATTGTGTAAGGAACGCTTATGCGGTAAAAGCCTCCTCCAAAGTTTGCCAGTTCTTCCTATCTCTCGCTAGTCTTGGTCATAGTTTGCCGGCTATTTTTTTCTATGTCGTCAGACCATCTTCTCGTAGATCTGCCTCTTTTGCGTTTTGAGTCTCGTATAGTCCAGTTCGTTAGTATATGCGCCCATCTGTCTGGTTCCATTCGTTGTATATGTCCTGCCCATTTCCACTTTAATTTTAGTGCTGATTTGATAACGTCTTTGGTTTATGTGTGTTTTCTGATAGTGACGTTTTCCACTCTGTCTCTCAGCCTTAAATTTAAGAAGCTCCTTTCAATACCTCTTTGACATGTTGCTATTTTGTTCCTTGTATTTTTATTGAGAGCCCACGTTTGGCAGGCATAAGTCAGGCATGGATTTAGGCATAGGTTCAAAAGTTTGTCATAGGATTTTACTAAAATAAAACTAAAAACTAAAAGAGTATATACATGTTCACTCAACTTGCTCCGAAGATTACAAGTGCGGAGCGTGGCTCAATATGTCCAGTAAAGGTCACTTGATGTGATGCATTAGCCATGCTAAACGGTACTCCCACTTATCCGTAAATGGTGCGGTGTACTCCATGATTTTCCATCTATCTAAACGACCGTAGTTGAATACGTGATTTCTGGTGTTATGCTAAGCCTCTGGGACATTGACATATCCCCCAAACGAATACACGCTGTAGGGTCTTGTCTCTCCGATCTGGTCCTTTCGTACACGATATGATAGGAACAGCATCATAAGATCTTCAATGTTTAGATTTGTGATTGTGTCCTTGACGCCGGTGAGCACGCTGTCGGCGAACGCCAGCTTGGCTTTTTGAAGCTGCCGGATGGACTGATCCACTGTGTCCACGCAAATGAACCTGGAGGCAAAGGAATATTCATTTATTACACATTTGGCTCAGTTTAGTGACCCTTCTAACTGTGCCAGCGGTCGCGGGTTCGAGTCCCGCTGGGGGCATTCATTTGTGATGAGCACCAATGTTTGTACTACAGTCATGGGTGTTTATATGTATGTATAATGTATGTATATATATGTATGTATAATGTATGTATTAAAAGTTATATAATATGCGTAGTGTATCAACTATCCGGTATCCATAACACAAGCCTCGTGAAGCTTACCATGGAACTAGATGGTGCTGTGTTAATGTCCCAACATATAAATATATATATTAAAGAACTCTCTCGACCTCGGCCTCCCAGTGCCGGTGGACCGGATGGCCGATACGACCGGCAGAAAGCAGAGGTTGCAGGAGATTGGCCATACGCCACTGTACGAATCCTGGCGTGCGCCCTTTGAGGCACTTCCCCTGTGCCTTGCCACATTGCTGTAAAAACCGGAGCGTTTGTCTACGGACAGTGCTCGCCTCCTACACCGAAGTGGTCTTGTGTAAAGGCATGGCGGATCAACCATAGACTGACTGCACTGGTAGTGTAACCTGCCAGCGGGCGGTGGGGTCGTCACTTCCCTACGCCATGACGAAAGAAAGAATAGAATTTTTATATGTTTAGCTCTTAATTATTAGCTGTGATACAATTAGATGTGGTTAAATAATGATAAATGGCTGTTAATAATTGTTATATAATAATAAAACGTTAAACTACTCAACACAACAATTAAATAATGTTGATTTACATATTGCTTATAAAATAATCTATCTTAGATATAAAACTATTCCTTTTTTAAAAGACTGATTGTTTAATTTTTGATAATAAATACAAATTTGTATAATATACTAATTCAGTTCATTTGATTAAAAAACTCCTAACTATAATTGTAATTTACATTACCTACTCATTTAAGTCTAAAAACTGCTTTGTCCTTAACCAAATTGGAACTTCACAATGAAAAGCTGCTAAGAAATTATTTTCTTTAATTTACTGAGCTGTGCATAAGATATGCAACTATTATCAATTTCAAAATATCAAGGAAAGTTATAGGAACTAACGGTATTTTCAGAATTTTGATTTCTAAAAAATGAAATGATATAATTCAGTTTTTTCTTCGTCCTGTAAACTTTGCAGAATGGCACTTAGCAGGTTAACGAATTAAGCCGACGATATTTCAACCTGATATTCGATTGAGATGTTTAATGTTAACCCTTCTTTGCATGATTTTTTCTATTTTTTTTAAATAAATCAGGGTGATGTAATTAATGCTCTAGATTAAAGGAAAAATATTTAACAAAATCCTAGTGTAAATAACAATATGTATTATGTAAAAAACAATATGATGGAAAGGGTATAGCGAGGTAAGGAGCACGAAATGGCCCCCACGGCCCATGACGGAATTATCATTTGTACTGGTATTGGCACTCTAAAACAATACGAAATGTAAGGTCGTTGACCCCTGACCTTGACCTGTCTTTGAGATATTCGAGAAAGTTCGTATGCGCGCCGATTTTTTTCATTTTTTTTTTTCCGAAAAACTATAAAAGCTAGAAGGATGGGACCAATTGCGTATAATGAGGGATACTTTGAAAAATATTCTGTATTTTTTTCAGAGTTCTCGTGAAATGACAACTGTGTAAAATAATTAAACAAAATATAAATAATTTTTTTTAGTACTGTTCTATTATGTCTACCGCGCCAAAAAAAATATATAATACTCTTTGATTTATATACTTATACCATACAAAAGCTGATCAAAATCAAAGAGGCGCTTCTTGAGTAATTATGAGAATTACTTAGTGTGCGTACGGCTGGTAGGAACTAATTAAAGAGGTCATTTTTGGATTAATTATTATAATTACATGTTGAACATAATTTTAATCATCATCATCACTATTTTCATTTATCACAACATTGACTGCATAATTTGAAAATATTTTCGACAGAATTTCAGCAGGACGTAAAATGCGAGATAGATATCTCGCATGAGCTAAATAATATATTACACTTGCGACATGAGCGCAGCATCCAACTGTCCTGTTTCCATTCGGACAATCACAACAATATCCTCGGATTCCTTCGACACTGTTCATATTAGGAACATAATCAATGAACAATCGGTAATATTTACTATTTACATGTCTGGAACGAACATTTAACATGATGATAGTTGGGGTTTGTTTGACGTAATATATATAGAGATTGCTCTTGTCGTCCATTATTTCAGCGAGGTATGAAACAGCTAATGAGAGCTGACAGGAACCTGTAAATAATATTCTTAATTGTTCTTCGTTTAGTCTTGGAAAATCTAAAATTTCTGATGACACCAGTTGTTGAAAAGCCGTTTTTCTTCGATTCCAGTGCTGCTTTTCTACCTCTTCACTTAAAGAATTTGGTAACGCCAGTCGCTCTTTAAAGTATTGAACAATTGTCTCATTTAAGCCTGTATCAGAATCCAATCGCTTACTGAAATTGTTGTGTAAAAATCCAACAACTTTGCATAATAGACTTACTTTTGGAAGCATTTTATTATAAAGATTGTTATGAAGCAAATTATATTTCTGAGCAATAGCTCCGTGCACAGCTTCGACTACCCATCGGATTTTAGTCACTTGTCGTGACATATTGGCTTCATCGGTAGGTAACTGGGCTCGATTACCTTTAATCGCCGGCATTAACACGGTGTAGCCTTCTTTGGTGATGTCGCCAACGGCGTCACGAAATCCACGATCTACGACAAATACATCATTCCGACGTAATAGAGTTTTAAGTTTAGCATCCTGTAACACTTTCTTCATAATAGTGGCATCATTTTCCGTTCCATAAAATGGCCCAGCAAAATCAACTATAAACCCGTTCGTAGTACAGATTGTGAACGGTTTGCATAAATGGGTTTTCTTTTGCCCAGAATACGATTTTCTCTGGTATTCATTGTTAAAACTTTTTTGATGCCTGATATAAGTGCCGTCAAATATCAATACCAGCTGATCATCTCTAAGGTTCAATAACATTCGAGCTGTTAAACTTGTGTTCTTTATTAAATCTTCTCGAGAAACGGAGGTTAATCCAAAATGAAGCAAAATATCAGTCTTAAAACTTCTTAATACTTCCTTAAAAAATGTCGACACATGTTGTTCGTATGGTAAACCCAGCACTCCTGCTATCACTGAATTAGAATTTCCAGTTTTTAATTTAAACAAGAATACAACTAACGCTTGAGTCACAGTGCGTATGCTTGTGTTTCGCATAGAAGTCAATAGCTGTCTTAATTCAATAATGTTTTGCCGACAAAGCCCTGTCAATATCCTTATCTGATTTTCAGACTTTTCAATTTTGTCGAAAAGCGACATCCCTGCTCTTTCTGAAAGTGATTTTAAAAAATGAGCAACTTCTTTAGAGTTCATTTTACTGGTGTTAGATACTACACGTAGGTGCACCAACTCGTCTTTATAAAAGTTTTTTCCTATTATATGTGTGCAGCAACAACGGTTATCCTCTGGTATAAAAATCCCAATGTTTGTATAAGCCTCGTAACGCGCTTCAAAAGGTACTCGCATTAAGTTTGTTGTGGATCGACATATACAACAATACTTGTGGGTGGATACAACACGTGGTATATGTACATATATAAATTCGTCGTTTTGGGCAACATGCGAAAAAACATCATCGCCATCATCATCATCATCGTGGTCGCTTTCGGAACTGCATGGTAAATTCATTTCACATTCTTGTTGGAATGAAGCATTAGAAGATGTTTCCCCAACTGCTAAGTGTTCACCAGACTCCTGTTCGCCTTCACACTCTACCAGGGTAGATGCCGCAGAAGTTGATGCAACGTTTGATTTGCTATTGTAAATAATTAGCCGACACTTTCCACACAATACGTCACCAACAGAAACTGTTTTTTTACTCGAGTCACTATATAGTCTAGCGTCCTCTTCACTAGTGATAACTTTTTTTCTTCCGCGAACTTTATGCACGAAAGTGTCACAAATAATACAGTTCACAAACATTGTTATCACCCGTGGTTATCACCATACAACTTGCGACAGGCATACGCAATTATTCTCACCGAATGACCTATTAGGTAATTTATATTTGTGTGTGGTTTCCTTAACACGGAAGACTAAAGCAACCATGCGTGAAATCGTATTTGTAATGACACGAATACACTTATAATAATCTATTGAACATGAATAAACACGTTTGTTTTCTAGTCCGCGCGAAGCGGCTGGGCGGGCGCCCACTGTACACGATCGAACAAGTTTTCTTTAGATATTACTCAAGAAGCGCCTCTTTGATTTTGATCAGCTTTTGTATGGTATAAGTATATAAATCAAAGAGTATTATATTTTTTTTTTGGCGCGGTAGACATAATAGAACAGTACTAAAAAAAAAATATTTATATTTTGTTTAATTATTTTACACAGTTGTCATTTCACGAGAACTCTGAAAAAAATACAGAATATTTTTCAAAGTATCCCTCATTATACGCAATTGGTCCCATCCTTCTAGCTTTTATAGATTTTCGGAAAAAAAATTATGAAAAAAATCGGCGCGCATACGAACTTTCTCGAATATCTCAAAGACAGGTCAAGGTCAGGGGTCAACGACCTTACATTTCGTATTGTTTTAGAGTGCCAATACCAGTACAAATGATAATTCCGTCATGGGCCGTGGGGGCCATTTCGTGCTCCTTACCTCGCTATACCCTTTACATCATCATGCATTGTCACATATTTAGCTCAGTACTAAATAAATAAAAAAATATAGTTTACTCAATCTTCTTTATTCTTTATGATAATTTAAATAACAACAGCATCATAAGATCTTCAATGTTTAGATTTGTGATGGTGTCCTTGACGCCGGTGAGCACGCTGTCGGCGAACGCCAGCTTGGCTTTCTGAAGCTGCCGGTAGACTGCTCCACTGTGTCCACGCAAATGAACCTGGAGGCAAAGGAATATTCATTTATTACACATTTGGCTCAGTTTAGTGACCCTTGTAACTGTGCCAGCGGTCGCGGGTTCGAGTCCCGCTGGGGGCATTCATTTATGTGATGAGCACCAATGTTTGTACTACAGTCATGGGTGTTTATATGTATGTATAATGTATGTATTAAAAGTTATATAATATGCGTAGTGTATCAACTATCCGGTATCCATAACACAAGCCTCGTGAAGCTTACCATGGAACTAGATGGTGCTGTGTTAATGTCCCATCATATAAATATATATATTAAAGAACTCTCTCGACCTCGGCCTCCCAGTGCCGGTGGACCGGATGGCCGATACGACCGGCAGAAAGCAGAGGTTGCAGGAGATTGGCCATACGCCACTGTACGAATCCTGGCGTGCGCCCTTTGAGGCACTTCCCCTGTGCCTTGCCACATTGCTGTAAAAACCGGAGCGTTTGTCTACGGACAGTGCTCGCCTCCTACACCGAAGTGGTCTTGTGTAAAGGCATGGCGGATCAACCATAGACTGACTGCACTGGTAGTGTAACCTGCCAGCGGGCGGTGGGGTCGTCACTTCCCTACGCCATGACGAAAGAAAGAATAGAATTTTTATATGTTTAGCTCTTAATTATTAGCTGTGATACAATTAGATGTGGTTAAATAATGATAAATGGCTGTTAATAATTGTTATATAATAATAAAACGTTAAACTACTCAACACAACAATTAAATAATGTTGATTTACATATTGCTTATAAAATAATCTATCTTAGATATAAAACTATTCCTTTTTTAAAAGACTGATTGTTTAATTTTTGATAATAAATACAAATTTGTATAATATACTAATTCAGTTCATTTGATTAAAAAACTCCTAACTATAATTGTAATTTACATTACCTACTCATTTAAGTCTAAAAACTGCTTTGTCCTTAACCAAATTGGAACTTCACAATGAAAAGCTGCTAAGAAATTATTTTCTTAAATTTACTGAGCTGTGCATAAGATATGCAACTATTATCAATTTCAAAATATCAAGGAAAGTTATAGGAACCAACGGTATTTTCTTGTCCAGAATATACCTCAAACTTGTGGGCATATCCCATCAAATCACAGAGAACATATAATTTGAAGCCCAATTTATGGGGCGTCTTAGGCAGATACTGTTTTAAAAAATGCCCTATTTTGGTAGAACACATCTGTTCATCCACAGAAAGTCTTTGATTCATTGGTACTGTGGCAAACCTCTCATTGAGATGCTTGATAACAGGGCAGATTTTATAAAGCCTGTCATGTTCTGGATGACCTATAGGTTTGTGAAGATCATTGTTATTAAAATGTAATGATAACTTTATTTTCTCAAACTTGATCAGTGGCATTGTTGAAGAAATGGGCTCATATCCAAACTTTGGCGACCAGTATGATCTTGTGCTAGGAAATTTGATTACTGACATGTATAATAATATACCAAAGAACTTATACAAATCATATTCTGTAAATGTTATAGATGAACTGGGATTACTTTGTATTATATATAAATTTGTCTTCTCTACAAATGTTTTGATAAAATCTTCAGTGATAAAATGGTTAAAACATTGATATGGAGTTTCTATATAATAATATTATAATACTATATATGGTAATATTTTGCATTTCTGGAAGGTCTGCAGTGAAAAGAGAATACAAGAACGGATCCTTGTGGTACTCCAGCTGTTATATTACAGAATTCGGACGATTCTCTTTCTTCTCTAACTTGAAATATGCGATCAGCAAGGTAAGATTTAAACAGCAAGAAAAAGTCGTGATGCAGGAACCTTTTTATTTTATAGAGGAGGCCCTTGTGCCATACCTTGTCGAATGCTTGTTGGATGTCAAGAAATACTGCTGAGCAGTACTCTTTCTTTTCAAGTGATCTGCGTATATGTTCATAGACCCGATGTACCTGTTCTATAGTGGAATGTTGCTGTCTAAATCCAAACTGGTGTTTAGGTATTACATGATTTTGAAGTAACACGGGATAGAGTCTTGTTAGAAGGATCTTCTCAAACACTTTTAACAGAATCGGCAGGAGACTGATTGGCCTGTATGATGTGAGTTCCTCCCGGGGCTTTCCAGGTTTATGAATCATTTTGATTATAGAAACTTTCCATATTCTTGGGAAGTACTGCACTCGAAGAATTCCATTAAAAAGGTAAGTCAGGATTACTAGAGCACGTTGAGGTAACTGTATCAAAACTTCCTTCGTTATCAGATCGAACCCTGGCGCTTTATTGTTCTCTAAAGCTTTTAATATGTTTTTAATTTCATTGATGCTAACTGGTCTTATAGGAAGGGATAACTGAAGATCTTGCTGTAGTACATCATCAATGTCTTTCTCGACGTTATCGTTATTTGTTTCGTTCGCTTTAAATTCGTCAGTCAGGTGTCTAGCAAACGCATTAGCCTTTTCTTTTCCTGTTTTTGCCCATCCGCTTGGTACCCTAATTGCCGCCTTTGGTTCTTGTGATGCGTTCAGTGATTTTGTAAATTTCCAGAGAGAGAATTCCGTTGACGATGTTGCTGTAAGGTTCTCTAGCTTATTCTCAAGTGTCGCATTTTCTACGTTGTCAATAATCTGTTTGAGCTCTTTAATGGCTTTATTGAAAGCTGCCTTATCCTCCCTGTGTCGACTTTGGTGCCAGATTCTTCGCAACCTTCTTTTTTCTAATATTTTAGTCCGAATTTCGAGTGGTAAATTTTTGAGCTTGTCTTTATGCTCTATTTTTGGAGTATTGAGCCAGCAAGCTTTTTGTATGAGGTTAGTAATAGAGACCGTTGCATGATCTATCTCTTCGGGTGTTTTCAAAGAAATGTTAAGGTCTAGTTCGTTTTCAATAGAATCTCTAAAGCCATCCCAATCCGTTTTACTGTTATATAGGAAGTCTGGTGAATCGTAGCATATGATAGTTGTGCTTATTGTAAGTAGGACGGGAGTATGGTCAGAACTACTGTCAAGGCATGTTTCGGCTTTGAGATAGTATTTTGATAGACCTTTTATTACGTAGAAATCTAACAAGTCTGGCCTCTTATTTGGGTCTGTTGGCCAGTACGTCGGATGACCCGTAGATATTGAAGTGAGATTGATATCATCACAGCTTAATTTTAGCTGCCTACCTCTGGTTGTCGTGATTCTGGATCCCCAGTGAACATGCTTGGCATTCCAATCACCGCCCGCTACGAATATAGGTATGATCAGTAAGTAAAAAAAAATATTTGAATAGATTCAATAGTTCTGCAACGTTGCAGAATCTCGTTCAGCATAGCAAGAACAATTTTGTTCCGATTTTGACCGGGACAACAGTCACAATAAAGAAGAAGTCTTATATTCCGGCGTTCGTCAAGCTTCATTATGTATTTGCTTAATATTGTAGCTATCTCATTCGCACCGCGGTTACCCTGGCTTTCATCCCAATAATAGCAATAAACATTACGCGTACCATTTTCATAGATAACCAAGAGTCATTTTCTTCCTTTCAAAGAGTCATTTTCTTCCTTTTCTTACCATTTCCTTCCGGCTCCCACTCATCTGAGCTTCCTGCATCACCAAAGGCATTTATCAAGGCTAACTCGTCGTCTGACATATAATCTAAATAAGAGTCTTTCTTTCTTGGACGGGTGATTCGAAATGTCGATGCTTGAGTATTGTTAGCGTTGGTTCCCGAAGATGTACCTGGAAGAACTTTCAACAGTTGCTTGGAAACATTAGATCGAATGACGTTCGACTCGGAGTTTGCAATATTTAATATTTCGCTAGACAATTTCGTTGTAGGTGAATCATTACTGTTAAGTGAAGTCGCAAACGATATGCTGGGAACATCTCGGAGTGATATTCCTAAGAGATTTGACTCGGAGACTGGCGGCGTGGAGTTACAGGCAGTAGACGCAGCATCTGGTGCGGAGCTCGTGAGGATGGCGGACGCAACGTCCAGAGCTGGTCTCGTGCGGATACAAGATGCAGCGTCCGGCGCGAAGCTCGTGAGGAAGGTAGACGCAGCGTCCATCACGGAGCTGATGATAATGGCAGATGCAGCGTCCGGCGCGAAGCTCGTGAGAATGGCAGACTCTGCGTCCGGCGCGAAGCTCGTGAGAGTGGCAGACGCAGCGTCCGGCGCGGAGCTAGTGTAGATGGCAGACGCAGCGTGAGGCACGGAGCTCGTGAGGATGGCAGGCGCAGCGTCCGGCGCAGAGCTCGTGAGGATGGCAGACGCAGCGTCCGGCGCGGAGCTCGTGAGGATGGCAGATGCAGCGTCCGGCGCGGAGCTCGTGAGGATGGCAGATGCAGCGTCCGGCGCGGAGATCGTGAGGATGGCAGACGCAGCGTGAGGCACGGAGCTCGTGAGGATGGCAGGCGCAGAGTCCGCAACGAGACCCTAAAAAAAACGTTAGTAAAGTAATGCATAGATAGGTATTAACCATAACGCCCAAGCTTAGTGTTAATTCTAAATCTGCATACTTCATTTGTCATACAAATTAAGTATATCACTCTCGTTTTCCACAGAGGATGCAAGTTTCAACGGTACTAAAATAAAAATAATAATATTATATTTCTTCATAAGATCTAACCTAGATACATGATAGATACCTACATAAACTATAATTAATGTTCAACAAGACAAATACAAGACAATTAATTATTTACCATCTTATCAAATTCAGAAAGAAGCCTGCTGCGACATTTTTTCTGATTTCGAATGTCCGATGTTTTTAAAGCCATTTCCAGAATGTCTCTTTCTACCTCTTCTTTGCATTTTAACCTAAAAAGATATATTCATAATAATAAATATCAGTTAAAGTCACTTATTTAGTAAGTAATCAATCGTTAGTACCATTTATAGGTCAGAGAAATAAATAACATACCGTTGACAGGAACTTTGGTGCACTTTTCGAAATCTAATGTGCAAGCGCACCTGCTCTCGCCGTCACTGCACGCGGCCGGCTGATTTTGGAATAAGCGACTCGCTTAATAGGTACTTGTCTACAAAGTCATTAATATTGGCGTAAGCACCAATTAACAAATAATCATTGTATAGTAATACGGCGTACGCGACAACGTAGTATTAAAATAGTAAATGGTAAATGGATATACCCGACACCTTAATATAAAATTTCATATTAGTAATTACGTATAAGCGACAACTATATCGTAAACTTGTAAATGGTAGTAAGGTATAACCGACAGTTTAATATCAAATAAGATTTAGTAATTGCGTATAAGCGACAACTGTAATTTAAACTTGAAAATGCTAGTAAGGCTTAACCGACGCTTAATGTTTTTGACGAAAAAGGTAAAGAGGCATTAGTTCCAACTTTCAAAACCGGTGCTAATTGTAAAGAGTCTTAAGCGCCCGGATTCTCTATGCCAGTAAGAAGTAAAAATACCTTACCGACTATAAACCAAAATTGATACCATTTTTACAGGGGTACAAGTGCCTTTAGGATAAATAAGGCCTAAAACTCGGTCGGTTAGACCAAAATGACACTTCGAAAACGCAGTTTTTTGCTTGGGCATAAGTGACGAAAAAGCCATCGTACACGGGAGTAAGCGCATTCGAAAAAGCTAAAAATTTTAAGTAGGATGGCATTCATAACTCATTTGCGACCAAAATGTCGCTTATTACCTATTACCTTTTAACCGTCGATATTAAAATGTGAGAAAATAACCACCCAGGAGGTCAGTCTCAATGCCAACGCTGACGAAAATGCTGACAGGCTATTCTTTCCACTAGCACAACTATAGAAGAAAATCAAGTTGCTCATCTATAAATTTTATTTGTGCAAGATTATATTCATTTTGCGCCTAAGTGCAGCAGCTGATGCTTCTTCAAAAAATGTGCGATTTTTGACAACGCAGAATCGTTTCGTGCATATAACAAAAACTGTTTGCGCAATGTTATTTATATTTTCAAATTTATGATCCATACATGAATTGAGGAAATTAAAATTTATTGTGGTTTTAATGTTATCTATTATATTTTTTTAGAAAGGTTGTGTGCCCGTTTTCTTCAAGATAATTATTAATTAGGGAAGCACAGCACTCCACACAATTAACCATATCAATGGTTACATAATTCAAACATTTTTTAATTTCAGTATACTCCTGGAACTTGACAAACAAGTGATGCCTATCTATTTCTTTTGCATAAAAAATATTTCGGCAGTTGTCACAAGCTTTTGGAAACTTTTTTAGTATGAACCCACACACATATGCACATGCCTGAATTTCTGCACTATCTTAGGTTAGGTATTTTTGAGGTAAATTCAGGTTCTGCATATATGCGTGTGGGCTGTGAAACTGATAACATTTTTTCAAAGTTATTAATTATTATATTGTTATCATTTTCACAATTCCCTTTCATACCAATGTGGGATAAATTACTCAAAACTGCTGTTTTAAGACCAGCCACAAATTGACCACACGTTAGATTGGTATTAGAACCACAGTTCCCGCAAATACAACCAAAAAGGTTTTCAAGAGCATCTTGCTGCAGTCTTCTCGTAGCTAGACTGGTTATGTTGTGGGACCTTACTAAGTTCCTCCACAATCGTTCAATGGCGTTTAGGGTCCATATCCAGCCTTCTTGTGATGGTGGTTTACGTGGGCTTCCAATATATTTCATAGTTGAAAAGAACTTTTTCGTTTCCTCAAAACATTTGAGAAGTGGACTGTTTTTTCTTAAATTTGTTGCATGTGGTTTCCCTCTTCGCAAGTCTGAACAATCACTGTTCAGTGTGTCAAATAATTTGTCCATACTATTTATAAGATTTGCAGTGACAGTTGCATTTGTAGTGAGTTCTCCTGTAAATTAAAAAAATATATCAATTAATTTACAATATTGTAGAGATTTTTTTTAATAGCAAATATTATAAATAAATATGTAATTAATTATTGTTTAAATCTTTAAACAATTTCCGATTGGAATGAAATGAAAGATGATTTTGTGCAAATCAACAGAAGCTAGTAGATTATACAAGAATACATAGTTTAAAAGTATATCTGGAATAGCAGGGTTTACGCCACCGCCCGCGACTTCGTCCGCGTGAAATTTCGATCCTCAACCCACCGCGTCGCACTATTGCTTCATTTTCGCGGTTACTAAGGGCCGCCAGCTTGATGTTAAATAGCCTAGCCTTCCTCAAGAATTACCGTAATTCTGGTGCTAGCTATAGGCTATCAAATGCGAAAAAAACAATTTTAAATCCGACTGGTAGTTTCGGAGATTACCCCTACATACAAACAAATTTGACTTACCTCTTTATAATATTAGTATAGATGTATTATTATAGTATAGATTTATTATTACATACCTGCAGATATTTTTGCATACATTCCTCCCGACACAGAATGGCTTAACACCTGTGTAGCTAATTTCACTTTCATTTTCTGTCTGGTATTGGAATTAAGGTGCTCTTTCTTCAAAACAGGAGCATAAACAAAATTCGGATTAGTGTTGTCTGCTTCGTAAAATTTCTTCACATGGGACCATTTAGCAATACCTGTAAAGATTAAAGTTTTAGAAATAATAGTAATAACAACAGACTCTTCAGTTAGTTTCCCAAATGTTAGATTAATATGCTCTGTAGAAAAATAAAACTTAATCTCACCTCTTCCTATCACAACATTAGAGGAAATATTTGTTGAGCAGTCTATATCATATTTTATGAAGAGGTTTCGGAAGCATTTCAACAAATGTGGTGGATCAAATAAAGTAATAATCTCCTTATTGTCAACAATTATGTATGGGTGCTGTAGAGAAGCACCCAAGATATTTAAAGCTCGCCTGTTTACCCCATCCATATCACATACAATGGCTGCAATATTTATTCCAGCTTTAAGGCATTGATGTAGGACCTGAAATTAAAAACAAAATGAAGTTTATGAACATTTTTAGTTAAGTAACATATACAAACTACAAATTTTTAACTTTAAAGAATGGTTCAATTTTGAGGAAATTTGGTATGGGGATACTTTGAACCCTGAATAGAATATAGGCAACTTTTATCGGCATACCATGCGGGAGAAGCCGCAGGCGGAAGCTAGTAATTTATAAAGTTACATTCAAAAAATGGAATATTATAAGTACCTCTTTTATTAGTACTGCAAGCCTATCTGCAGTAGAAAATCCACTAGAGAAGAAATGGGCAATAGGCTGCTTTACTCTCTGCCTTATACCAGTAATCATAAATACTAAGGCATATGCAGCAATCAAAGGAGACCTTCCTTGTGATGCATGGTCTTGGTATCCTTCAATCACATCATCCTTGGGATTATATTGAAGGTGCTTTTTTAAGGACATTTCATCAAACATCAGGGTGTACTCATTGTTTGATGGCTTTTGCAATTGTGTGTGTTTTTTCATTACTTCAAAAACTGGGTGATTGATACCAACACTAAATGGTACTCTGTTAAGTAAAGTTTTTAGTGTGGTAGGTGCAGGTAGATGGAACAGCCTTCGTAATAAACGATAACATGTAGGTGATGTTTTAAACATTCTCAATGCTGTAATTTTTGCTTCTTTAGTCCACCTCCGACCAGTGATTTTCTTTTTATAATTTCTTAATTGCCCTTGCAGTAATAGTGCAAATGTTGGAGATATCTTGGCTGATAATTTTTTTACAGCCATGTCTTCACTGATTATTTGTAAAACTCTACTGGATTTGATTTTTTTTTATGCGATTATGCAGTTGGCAAATTGTTTGCAAATATTTTCTACACTTTGCATATAACATTTTCTCCTTTTCTGGTTTCTCCTTCAGTAGTGGAGTTCCAGCAATAGGCTCAGTGTTTTCAACACTGGGAAGACATTATACATTTGTTAAGTCTGTAAAAGAAACTCTTTGTGAAGGACCAGCTTAAGGTTCTGCAGAATATGCAGGTAACTCATATACATTCTGAAAGAAATAAATCCTAATTTATATACTAATATTGTAATTGAGCATGAGTGTTGTCCTGTTCATTATCACCATTATCATTGACATAACCTATATACTCAGTACAACTTTAAGTAGTATATTTGTTATAAGTTACGAATAAATCAAGTTTTTAAATATTTAAACAAATATTTTAGTACAATAGTAATTAAAATTAACTCTAAATATAGAATATTGCAACAAACTTAGTGAAAAAAATTGATAAGTGCATGTATAAACATGGTAAAATTACATACTAAGAAGCAACTTAAAATTTATTTAAAAAAAATGTTTTTGCTATCTCAAATTTTATATACAGGCTTCTAGTAGAGAGATCTTTTAGTGAAAAAATAATTAAGTCTCAACTCAGCAGTGCAGATTGTACAGTTGAACCTAATTTTTCCATTCTGTCTTGTTCAATATAACTTTAGAATATTTTTACTTACATCACATGGTACAGCAGTTCTGAGTAGCTTCTTCTTAGACTCATCAGTAAAATCCGCACCATTAAAATGTTTCTGACACAGTATTCTGTGTTCATTGTGTAACTTCATTTGTAATGTGAATGAAGATTCTCCGCTTTCTGGGAACATGTATTTTGTCCATAATTCACAGCTGAAAATAAAAATTAAGGGAAGTTAACAACAACAAACATTAAAAGTATATTTATAAATCTGAGGATAGGTACATATTTTAATAAACTTTCTTCCATAAAATGTTTCAATATAATTGACTGGAAGTTGCGTTTAGTGATAATAGTCACTAATTATAGCATATTTTTTAATTACATAAATAATACGTTGTAATCTTTTATTTAATGTACAAGTTTAATAATACCTACCGAACTAGGTTCCTTAAAGCAGGTTTAGGAAATCTAAACAATTTAATGTTATTTATCCTCGGCTGGTGAGCACCCACACTTGAAACATTTCCTTTTAATACTTTCTTAGATTTACGCGAATGTTTGACATTATTAAATAAAACTATCTTTTCGGATTATTTCGCGGATTTATTTTGATTTTTGGTTCCCGACGTTTCGAATGCTTTACAGCATCCATGGTCACGGGAGAGACTGAGGTGTTACATGTCTTAAAGATATAGTTGTTACAGACAGCCTACCCACAATTAACAAAATGAAAATTGCACCAATTATATTACAATATTTTTAACTTTAAACATTTTTATAATTTTAATTATAATTGAATATGGAAAATTATTTATTTAATTTTTGCTATTATTTTTATAATTATTACAATTTTAAAATATTAATTAGTAATCTATATTTAGTGTTGTCATTATTATATTTATAACCATAAATAAAAATATAAAAATATAGTATTAATTATTACAGCCATATAATTGTTCTATGTGTAATTTAAAAAAGTTAAAATTAATTAAGGATAATCATTTTAATTTAGTTTGCTATTATTTAAAAACAACTTACTAAGCAACACTATTAATATACTTTTACAAATGAAAAATATTAATCTGATAAGCTGTCATTTTGATCTACACAGTATGAACTTACTACATCTGCCTGTCTGTTATGTTTATATTTATTATTTGATTTTATTATATTAATAACAGGATCCCATGACGATGGTAGTACCCAGCCATCTTCCCTATTGAAATTTGGATGTTTTTTAATTTCTATGGCTTCTCGAATCATTCTAGGGCGATATCGGTTTTCTTTCGCCAGGATTTGAGGTTTATCGAAACGAATATAATGGCTTGGGCGGTCCTGGCTATGTTTGCAGACAGCAGATGTTGTATTGCGACGGTGCTTCACATCAGCTATGTGTTCTTTGACCCGGGTTCTAATGGATCGCTTTGTTTGTCCAATGTAAGAGAGCCCACAATCACAATCAAGCTTGTAAACTCCTGCATCTTGTAGAGGGATGTGGCACTTGACAGGTGGTAAGAACTGACTAATTTTCTTTGGCGGCTTGAAGTAAGTTTTAATTGAAGCTCGCTTTAGAATGTAGCCAATCTTGTCAGTGACTCCTTTCATGTATGGCAAGACTGCAGGGACGCGCTCGACTGTGGCTGGTTTCACTCGGTCACTGTGACGCAGGCGCGGCACTTGCAGCTTGTTGTCACGCAGAATTTGCTTGACATGTTGCAGTTCTCCGGCCAGGTGTTGCTCGTCACAGATCCCGCGCGCTCTCTGAAACAGAGATTTTCCCACGGTAGCTAACTGTGAAGGATGGTGGTGAGATTCACCGTTCAGGTACCTATCAGTATGGGTCTTCTTTCTATACACAGTATGACTCAAGGTATTATCAGGGTTACGTTTAACTAATACATCTAGGAAAGCTAAGGTTTTGTCAGATTCTAATTCCATTGTAAATTGTATTTTAGGATTTATAGAATTAAGGTGTTCTAAGAATACAGTTATTTTATCAGATGGTAATATTGTAAAAGTGTCATCTACATACCGCTTGTAGAAACGAGGGGTCACGGGTGATGTGTTCAGCGCAGTCTCCTCGAAGTCCTCCATGAAGATGTCGGCTACGATGGGGGAGACTGGCGAACCCATGGCCACTCCATCCACTTGCCTGTAGAATTCACCATTCCACAGTAGATAGCCGGATGTTAGGCAGTGTTTTAAAAGTTCAATGTATTCTATTGACATGTTGTGATCTAGTAGCTTCCTAGATATTATTTCAATACAGTCTTCCACTGGTAGGCTGGTAAATAAAGACTGTACATCGAAACTAACCATTGTTTCATTGTCCATGAGTTTTAGGTGTTTAACTTCATTGACAAAATGGTAAGAGTCCTTTGTGAACGCTCTTGTTAATCCTCTGAGTGGTGAGAGTACTTTTGCTACTAGTTTAGCCAATTTGTAAGTCGGTGAGTCGATTTGACTCACTATTGGACGTAGCGGAGCGTTAGTCTTGTGTATTTTCGGAAGTCCATACAACTTAGGTGGTTTTGCACATGATGGAATAAGATTCGAAACGTCGGGAACCAAAAATCAAAATAAATCCGCGAAATAATCCGAAAAGATAGTTTTATTTAATAATGTCAAACATTCGCGTAAATCTAAGAAAGTATTATGTGAACCAGTACGGACTGGAAACCACAAACAAGATACGCCGGTTAGAAGATCTAAAGACAAAGCGCGCAAGATTATTAACATCGTTAACTTTCTTGAAGAGATGTCGTGATCATCGTCTCATTCCTACGTGTGTGAAAATATCTTCCAAAAAGAACATACGAGGAAGCGCTAAGATCAAAAAAATCGGCGCGCATACGAACTTTCTCGAATATCTCAAAGACAGGTCAAGGTCAGGGGTCAACGACCTTACATTTCGTATTGTTTTAGAGTGCCAATACCAGTACAAATGATAATTCCGTCATGGGCCGTGGGGGCCATTTCGTGCTCCTTACCTCGCTATACCCTTTACATCATCATGCATTGTCACATATTTAGCTCAGTACTAAATAAATAAAAAAATATAGTTTACTCAATCTTCTTTATTCTTTATGATAATTTAAATAACAACAGCATCATAAGATCTTCAATGTTTAGATTTGTGATGGTGTCCTTGACGCCGGTGAGCACGCTGTCGGCGAACGCCAGCTTGGCTTTCTGAAGCTGCCGGTAGACTGCTCCACTGTGTCCACGCAAATGAACCTGGAGGCAAAGGAATATTCATTTATTACACATTTGGCTCAGTTTAGTGACCCTTGTAACTGTGCCAGCGGTCGCGGGTTCGAGTCCCGCTGGGGGCATTCATTTATGTGATGAGCACCAATGTTTGTACTACAGTCATGGGTGTTTATATGTATGTATAATGTATGTATTAAAAGTTATATAATATGCGTAGTGTATCAACTATCCGGTATCCATAACACAAGCCTCGTGAAGCTTACCATGGAACTAGATGGTGCTGTGTTAATGTCCCATCATATAAATATATATATAAAGAACTCTCTCGACCTCGGCCTCCCAGTGCCGGTGGACCGGATGGCCGATACGACCGGCAGAAAGCAGAGGTTGCAGGAGATTGGCCATACGCCACTGTACGAATCCTGGCGTGCGCCCTTTGAGGCACTTCCCCTGTGCCTTGCCACATTGCTGTAAAAACCGGAGCGTTTGTCTACGGACAGTGCTCGCCTCCTACACCGAAGTGGTCTTGTGTAAAGGCATGGCGGATCAACCATAGACTGACTGCACTGGTAGTGTAACCTGCCAGCGGGCGGTGGGGTCGTCACTTCCCTACGCCATGACGAAAGAAAGAATAGAATTTTTATATGTTTAGCTCTTAATTATTAGCTGTGATACAATTAGATGTGGTTAAATAATGATAAATGGCTGTTAATAATTGTTATATAATAATAAAACGTTAAACTACTCAACACAACAATTAAATAATGTTGATTTACATATTGCTTATAAAATAATCTATCTTAGATATAAAACTATTCCTTTTTTAAAAGACTGATTGTTTAATTTTTGATAATAAATACAAATTTGTATAATATACTAATTCAGTTCATTTGATTAAAAAACTCCTAACTATAATTGTAATTTACATTACCTACTCATTTAAGTCTAAAAACTGCTTTGTCCTTTGAATTGGAACTTCACAATGAAAAGCTGCTAAGAAATTATTTTCTTAAATTTACTGAGCTGTGCATAAGATATGCAACTATTATCAATTTCAAAATATCAAGGAAAGTTATAGGAACCAACGGTATTTTCTTGTCCAGAATATACCTCAAACTTGTGGGCATATCCCATCAAATCACAGAGAACATATAATTTGAAGCCCAATTTATGGGGCTTCTTAGGCAGATACTGTTTTAAAAAATGCCCTATTTTGGTAGAACACATCTGTTCATCCACAGAAAGTCTTTGATTCATTGGTACTGTGGCAAACCTCTCATTGAGATGCTTGATAACAGGGCAGATTTTATAAAGCCTGTCATGTTCTGGATGACCTATAGGTTTGTGAAGATCATTGTTATTAAAATGTAATGATAACTTTATTTTCTCAAACTTGATCAGTGGCATTGTTGAAGAAATGGGCTCATATCCAAACTTTGGCGACCAGTATGATCTTGTGCTAGGAAATTTGATTACTGACATGTATAATAATATACCAAAGAACTTATACAAATCATATTCTGTAAATGTTATAGATGAACTGGGATTACTTTGTATTATATATAAATTTGTCTTCTCTACAAATGTTTTGATAAAATCTTCAGTGATAAAATGGTTAAAACATTGATATGGAGTTTCTATATAATAATATTATAATACTATATATGGTAATATTTTGCATTTCTGGAAGGTCTGCAGTGAAAAGAGAATACAAGAACGGATCCTTGTGGTACTCCAGCTGTTATATTACAGAATTCGGACGATTCTCTTTCTTCTCTAACTTGAAATATGCGATCAGCAAGGTAAGATTTAAACAGCAAGAAAAAGTCGTGATGCAGGAACCTTTTTATTTTATAGAGGAGGCCCTTGTGCCATACCTTGTCGAATGCTTGTTGGATGTCAAGAAATACTGCTGAGCAGTACTCTTTCTTTTCAAGTGATCTGCGTATATGTTCATAGACCCGATGTACCTGTTCTATAGTGGAATGTTGCTGTCTAAATCCAAACTGGTGTTTAGGTATTACATGATTTTGAAGTAACACGGGATAGAGTCTTGTTAGAAGGATCTTCTCAAACACTTTTAACAGAATCGGCAGGAGACTGATTGGCCTGTATGATGTGAGTTCCTCCCGGGGCTTTCCAGGTTTATGAATCATTTTGATTATAGAAAACTTTCCATATTCTTGGGAAGTACTGCACTCGAAGAATTCCATTAAAAAGGTAAGTCAGGATTACTAGAGCACGTTGAGGTAACTGTATCAAAACTTCCTTCGTTATCAGATCGAACCCTGGCGCTTTATTGTTCTCTAAAGCTTTTAATATGTTTTTAATTTCATTGATGCTAACTGGTCTTATAGGAAGGGATAACTGAAGATCTTGCTGTAGTACATCATCAATGTCTTTCTCGACGTTATCGTTATTTGTTTCGTTCGCTTTAAATTCGTCAGTCAGGTGTCTAGCAAACGCATTAGCCTTTTCTTTTCCTGTTTTTGCCCATCCGCTTGGTACCCTAATTGCCGCCTTTGGTTCTTGTGATGCGTTCAGTGATTTTGTAAATTTCCAGAGAGAGTATTCCGTTGACGATGTTGCTGTAAGGTTCTCTAGCTTATTCTCAAGTGTCGCATTTTCTACGTTGTCAATAATCTGTTTGAGCTCTTTAATGGCTTTATTGAAAGCTGCCTTATCCTCCCTGTGTCGACTTTGGTGCCAGATTCTTCGCAACCTTCTTTTTTCTAATATTTTAGTCCGAATTTCGAGTGGTAAATTTTTGAGCTTGTCTTTATGCTCTATTTTTGGAGTATTGAGCCAGCAAGCTTTTTGTATGAGGTTAGTAATAGAGACCGTTGCATGATCTATCTCTTCGGGTGTTTTCAAAGAAATGTTAAGGTCTAGTTCGTTTTCAATAGAATCTCTAAAGCCATCCCAATCCGTTTTACTGTTATATAGGAAGTCTGGTGAATCGTAGCATATGATAGTTGTGCTTATTGTAAGTAGGACGGGAGTATGGTCAGAACTACTGTCAAGGCATGTTTCGGCTTTGAGATAGTATTTTGATAGACCTTTTATTACGTAGAAATCTAACAAGTCTGGCCTCTTATTTGGGTCTGTTGGCCAGTACGTCGGATGACCCGTAGATATTGAAGTGAGATTGATATCATCACAGCTTAATTTTAGCTGCCTACCTCTGGTTGTCGTGATTCTGGATCCCCAGTGAACATGCTTGGCATTCCAATCACCGCCCGCTACGAATATAGGTATGATCAGTAAGTAAAAAAAAATATTTGAATAGATTCAATAGTTCTGCAACGTTGCAGAATCTCGTTCAGCATAGCAAGAACAATTTTGTTCCGATTTTGACCGGGACAACAGTCACAATAAAGAAGAAGTCTTATATTCCCGCGTTCGTCAAGCTTCATTATGTATTTGCTTAATATTGTAGCTATCTCATTCGCACCGCGGTTACCCTGGCTTTCATCCCAATAATAGCAATAAACATTACGCGTACCATTTTCATAGATAACCAAGAGTCATTTTCTTCCTTTTCAAGAGTCATTTTCTTCCTTTTCTTACCATTTCCTTCCGGCTCCCACTCATCTGAGCTTCCTGCATCACCAAAGGCATTTAACAAGGCTAACTCGTCGTCTGACATATAATCTAAATAAGAGTCTTTCTTTCTTGGACGGGTGATTCGAAATGTCGATGCTTGAGTATTGTTAGCGTTGGTTCCCGAAGATGTACCTGGAAGAACTTTCAACAGTTGCTTGGAAACATTAGATCGAATGACGTTCGACTCGGAGTTTGCAATATTTAATATTTCGCTAGACAATTTCGTTGTAGGTGAATCATTACTGTTAAGTGAAGTCGCAAACGATATGCTGGGAACATCTCGGAGTGATATTCCTAAGAGATTTGACTCGGAGACTGGCGGCGTGGAGTTACAGGCAGTAGACGCAGCATCTGGTGCGGAGCTCGTGAGGATGGCGGACGCAACGTCCAGAGCTGGTCTCGTGCGGATACAAGATGCAGCGTCCGGCGCGAAGCTCGTGAGGAAGGTAGACGCAGCGTCCATCACGGAGCTGATGATAATGGCAGATGCAGCGTCCGGCGCGAAGCTCGTGAGAATGGCAGACTCTGCGTCCGGCGCGAAGCTCGTGAGAGTGGCAGACGCAGCGTCCGGCGCGGAGCTAGTGTAGATGGCAGACGCAGCGTGAGGCACGGAGCTCGTGAGGATGGCAGGCGCAGCGTCCGGCGCAGAGCTCGTGAGGATGGCAGACGCAGCGTCCGGCGCGGAGCTCGTGAGGATGGCAGATGCAGCGTCCGGCGCGGAGCTCGTGAGGATGGCAGATGCAGCGTCCGGCGCGGAGATCGTGAGGATGGCAGACGCAGCGTGAGGCACGGAGCTCGTGAGGATGGCAGGCGCAGAGTCCGCAACGAGACCCTAAAAAAAACGTTAGTAAAGTAATGCATAGATAGGTATTAACCATAACGCCCAAGCTTAGTGTTAATTCTAAATCTGCATACTTCATTTGTCATACAAATTAAGTATATCACTCTCGTTTTCCACAGAGGATGCAAGTTTCAACGGTACTAAAATAAAAATAATAATATTATATTTCTTCATAAGATCTAACCTAGATACATGATAGATACCTACATAAACTATAATTAATGTTCAACAAGACAAATACAAGACAATTAATTATTTACCATCTTATCAAATTCAGAAAGAAGCCTGCTGCGACATTTTTTCTGATTTCGAATGTCCGATGTTTTTAAAGCCATTTCCAGAATGTCTCTTTCTACCTCTTCTTTGCATTTTAACCTAAAAAGATATATTCATAATAATAAATATCAGTTAAAGTCACTTATTTAGTAAGTAATCAATCGTTAGTACCATTTATAGGTCAGAGAAATAAATAACATACCGTTGACAGGAACTTTGGTGCACTTTTCGAAATCTAATGTGCAAGCGCACCTGCTCTCGCCGTCACTGCACGCGGCCGGCTGATTTTGGAAATAAGCGACTCGCTTAATAGGTACTTGTCTACAAAGTCATTAATATTGGCGTAAGCACCAATTAACAAATAATCATTGTATAGTAATACGGCGTACGCGACAACGTAGTATTAAAATAGTAAATGGTAAATGGATATACCCGACACCTTAATATAAAATTTCATATTAGTAATTACGTATAAGCGACAACTATATCGTAAACTTGTAAATGGTAGTAAGGTATAACCGACAGTTTAATATCAAATAAGATTTAGTAATTGCGTATAAGCGACAACTGTAATTTAAACTTGAAAATGCTAGTAAGGCTTAACCGACGCTTAATGTTTTTGACGAAAAAGGTTAAAGAGGCATTAGTTCCAACTTTCAAAACCGGTGCTAATTGTAAAGAGTCTTAAGCGCCCGGATTCTCTATGCCAGTAAGAAGTAAAAATACCTTACCGACTATAAACCAAAATTGATACCATTTTTACAGGGGTACAAGTGCCTTTAGGATAAATAAGGCCTAAAACTCGGTCGGTTAGACCAAAATGACACTTCGAAAACGCAGTTTTTTGCTTGGGCATAAGTGACGAAAAAGCCATCGTAGAGACACGGGAGTAAGCGCATTCGAAAAAGCTAAAAATTTTAAGTAGGATGGCATTCATAACTCATTTGCGACCAAAATGTCGCTTATTACCTATTACCTTTTAACCGTCGATATTAAAATGTGAGAAAATAACCACCCAGGAGGTCAGTCTCAATGCCAACGCTGACGAAAATGCTGACAGGCTATTCTTTCCTCTAGCACAACTATAGAAGAAAATCAAGTTGCTCATCTATAAATTTTATTTGTGCAAGATTATATTCATTTTGCGCCTAAGTGCAGCAGCTGATGCTTCTTCAAAAATGTGCGATTTTTGACAACGCAGAATCGTTTCGTGCATATAACAAAAACTGTTTGCGCAATGTTATTTATATTTTCAAATTTATGATCCATACATGAATTGATGGTTGGTGATGATGGTTTTAATGTTATCTATTATATTTTTTTAGAAAGGTTGTGTGCCCGTTTTCTTCAAGATAATTATTAATTAGGGAAGCACAGCAATCCACACAATTAACCATATCAATGGTTACATAATTCAAACATTTTTTAATTTCAGTATACTCCTGGAACTTGACAAACAAGTGATGCCTATCTATTTCTTTTGCATAAAAAATATTTCGGCAGTTTTCACAAGCTTTTGGAAACTTTTTTAGTATGAACCCACACACATATGCACATGCCTGAATTTCTGCACTATCTTAGGTTAGGTATTTTTGAGGTAAATTCAGGTTCTGCATATATGCGTGTGGGCTGTGAAACTGATAACATTTTTTCAAAGTTATTAATTATTATATTGTTATCATTTTCACAATTCCCTTTCATACCAATGTGGGATAAATTACTCAAAACTGCTGTTTTAAGACCAGCCACAAATTGACCACACGTTAGATTGGTATTAGAACCACAGTTCCCGCAAATACAACCAAAAAGGTTTTCAAGAGCATCTTGCTGCAGTCTTCTCGTAGCTAGACTGGTTATGTTGTGGGACCTTACTAAGTTCCTCCACAATCGTTCAATGGCGTTTAGGGTCCATATCCAGCCTTCTTGTGATGGTGGTTTACGTGGGCTTCCAATATATTTCATAGTTGAAAAGAACTTTTTCGTTTCCTCAAAACATTTGAGAAGTGGACTGTTTTTCTTAAATTTGTTGCATGTGGTTTCCCTCTTCGCAAGTCTGAACAATCACTGTTCAGTGTGTCAAATAATTTGTCCATACTATTTATAAGATTTGCAGTGACAGTTGCATTTGTAGTGAGTTCTCCTGTAAATTAAAAAAATATATCAATTAATTTACAATATTGTAGAGATTTTTTTTAATAGCAAATATTATAAATAAATATGTAATTAATTATTGTTTAAATCTTTAAACAATTTCCGATTGGAATGAAATGAAAGATGATTTTGTGCAAATCAACAGAAGCTAGTAGATTATACAAGAATACATAGTTTAAAAGTATATCTGGAATAGCAGGGTTTACGCCACCGCCCGCGACTTCGTCCGCGTGAAATTTCGATCCTCAACCCACCGCGTCGCACTATTGCTTCATTTTCGCGGTTACTAAGGGCCGCCAGCTTGATGTTAAATAGCCTAGCCTTCCTCAAGAATTACCGTAATTCTGGTGCTAGCTATAGGCTATCAAATGCGAAAAAAACAATTTTAAATCCGACTGGTAGTTTCGGAGATTACCCCTACATACAAACAAATTTGACTTACCTCTTTATAATATTAGTATAGATGTATTATTATAGTATAGATTTATTATTACATACCTGCAGATATTTTTGCATACATTCCTCCCGACACAGAATGGCTTAACACCTGTGTAGCTAATTTCACTTTCATTTTCTGTCTGGTATTGGAATTAAGGTGCTCTTTCTTCAAAACAGGAGCATAAACAAAATTCGGATTAGTGTTGTCTGCTTCGTAAAATTTCTTCACATGGGACCATTTAGCAATACCTGTAAAGATTAAAGTTTTAGAAATAATAGTAATAACAACAGACTCTTCAGTTAGTTTCCCAAATGTTAGATTAATATGCTCTGTAGAAAAATAAAACTTAATCTCACCTCTTCCTATCACAACATTAGAGGAAATATTTGTTGAGCAGTCTATATCATATTTTATGAAGAGGTTTCGGAAGCATTTCAACAAATGTGGTGGATCAAATAAAGTAATAATCTCCTTATTGTCAACAATTATGTATGGGTGCTGTAGAGAAGCACCCAAGATATTTAAAGCTCGCCTGTTTACCCCATCCATATCACATACAATGGCTGCAATATTTATTCCAGCTTTAAGGCATTGATGTAGGACCTGAAATTAAAAACAAAATGAAGTTTATGAACATTTTTAGTTAAGTAACATATACAAACTACAAATTTTTAACTTTAAAGAATGGTTCAATTTTGAGGAAATTTGGTATGGGGATACTTTGAACCCTGAGTAGAATATAGGCAACTTTTATCGGCATACCATGCGGGAGAAGCCGCAGGCGGAAGCTAGTAATTTATAAAGTTACATTCAAAAAATGGAATATTATAAGTACCTCTTTTATTAGTACTGCAAGCCTATCTGCAGTAGAAAATCCACTAGAGAAGAAATGGGCAATAGGCTGCTTTACTCTCTGCCTTATACCAGTAATCATAAATACTAAGGCATATGCAGCAATCAAAGGAGACCTTCCTTGTGATGCATGGTCTTGGTATCCTTCAATCACATCATCCTTGGGATTATATTGAAGGTGCTTTTTTAAGGACATTTCATCAAACATCAGGGTGTACTCATTGTTTGATGGCTTTTGCAATTGTGTGTGTTTTTTCATTACTTCAAAAACTGGGTGATTGATACCAACACTAAATGGTACTCTGTTAAGTAAAGTTTTTAGTGTGGTAGGTGCAGGTAGATGGAACAGCCTTCGTAATAAACGATAACATGTAGGTGATATTTTAAACATTCTCAATGCTGTAATTTTTGCTTCTTTAGTCCACCTCCGACCAGTGATTTTCTTTTTATAATTTCTTAATTGCCCTTGCAGTAATAGTGCAAATGTTGGAGATATCTTGGCTGATAATTTTTTTACAGCCATGTCTTCACTGATTATTTGTAAAACTCTACTGGATTTGATTTTTTTATGCGATTATGCAGTTGGCAAATTGTTTGCAAATATTTTCTACACTTTGCATATAACATTTTCTCCTTTTCTGGTTTCTCCTTCAGTAGTGGAGTTCCAGCAATAGGCTCAGTGTTTTCAACACTGGGAAGACATTATACATTTGTTAAGTCTGTAAAAGAAACTCTTTGTGAAGGACCAGCTTAAGGTTCTGCAGAATATGCAGGTAACTCATATACATTCTGAAAGAAATAAATCCTAATTTATATACTAATATTGTAATTGAGCATGAGTGTTGTCCTGTTCATTATCACCATTATCATTGACATAACTTATATACTCAGTACAACTTTTAGTAGTATATTTGTTATAAGTTACGAATAAATCAAGTTTTTAAATATTTAAACAAATATTTTAGTACAATAGTAATTAAAATTAACTCTAAATATAGAATATTGCAACAAACTTAGTGAAAAAATTGATAAGTGCATGTATAAACATGGTAAAATTACATACTAAGAAGCAACTTAAAATTTATTTAAAAAAAATGTTTTTGCTATCTCAAATTTTATATACAGGCTTCTAGTAGAGAGATCTTTTAGTGAAAAAATAATTAAGTCTCAACTCAGCAGTGCAGATTGTACAGTTGAACCTAATTTTTCCATTCTGTCTTGTTCAATATAACTTTAGAATATTTTTACTTACATCACATGGTACAGCAGTTCTGAGTAGCTTCTTCTTAGACTCATCAGTAAAATCCGCACCATTAAAATGTTTCTGACACAGTATTCTGTGTTCATTGTGTAACTTCATTTGTAATGTGAATGAAGATTCTCCGCTTTCTGGGAACATGTATTTTGTCCATAATTCACAGCTGAAAATAAAAATTAAGGGAAGTTAACAACAACAAACATTAAAAGTATATTTATAAATCTGAGGATAGGTACATATTTTAATAAACTTTCTTCCATAAAATGTTTCAATATAATTGACTGGAAGTTGCGTTTAGTGATAATAGTCACTAATTATAGCATATTTTTTAATTACATAAATAATACGTTGTAATCTTTTTATTTAATGTACAAGTTTAATAATACCTACCGAACTAGGTTCCTTAAAGCAGGTTTAGGAAATCTAAACAATTTAATGTTATTTATCCTCGGCTGGTGAGCACCCACACTTGAAACATTTCCTTTTAATACTTTCTTAGATTTACGCGAATGTTTGACATTATTAAATAAAACTATCTTTTCGGATTATTTCGCGGATTTATTTTGATTTTTGGTTCCCGACGTTTCGAATGCTTTACAGCATCCATGGTCACGGGAGAGACTGAGGTGTTACATGTCTTAAAGATATAGTTGTTACAGACAGCCTACCCACAATTAACAAAATGAAAATTGCACCAATTATATTACAATATTTTTAACTTTAAACATTTTTATAATTTTAATTATAATTGAATATGGAAAATTATTTATTTAATTTTTGCTATTATTTTTATAATTATTACAATTTTAAAAATATTAATTAGTAATCTATATTTAGTGTTGTCATTATTATATTTATAACCATAAATAAAAATATAAAAATATAGTATTAATTATTACAGCCATATAATTGTTCTATGTGTAATTTAAAAAAGTTAAAATTAATTAAGGATAATCATTTTAATTTAGTTTGCTATTATTTAAAAACAACTTACTAAGCAACACTATTAATATATACTTTTACAAATGAAAAAATATTAATCTGATAAGCTGTCATTTTGATCTACACAGTATGAACTTACTACATCTGCCTGTCTGTTATGTTTATATTTATTATTTGATTTTATTATATTAATAACAGGATCCCATGACGATGGTAGTACCCAGCCATCTTCCCTATTGAAATTTGGATGTTTTTTAATTTCTATGGCTTCTCGAATCATTCTAGGGCGATATCGGTTTTCTTTCGCCAGGATTTGAGGTTTATCGAAACGAATATAATGGCTTGGGCGGTCCTGGCTATGTTTGCAGACAGCAGATGTTGTATTGCGACGGTGCTTCACATCAGCTATGTGTTCTTTGACCCGGGTTCTAATGGATCGCTTTGTTTGTCCAATGTAAGAGAGCCCACAATCACAATCAAGCTTGTAAACTCCTGCATCTTGTAGAGGGATGTGGCACTTGACAGGTGGTAAGAACTGACTAATTTTCTTTGGCGGCTTGAAGTAAGTTTTAATTGAAGCTCGCTTTAGAATGTAGCCAATCTTGTCAGTGACTCCTTTCATGTATGGCAAGACTGCAGGGACGCGCTCGACTGTGGCTGGTTTCACTCGGTCACTGTGACGCAGGCGCGGCACTTGCAGCTTGTTGTCACGCAGAATTTGCTTGACATGTTGCAGTTCTCCGGCCAGGTGTTGCTCGTCACAGATCCCGCGCGCTCTCTGAAACAGAGATTTTCCCACGGTAGCTAACTGTGAAGGATGGTGGTGAGATTCACCGTTCAGGTACCTATCAGTATGGGTCTTCTTTCTATACACAGTATGACTCAAGGTATTATCAGGGTTACGTTTAACTAATACATCTAGGAAAGCTAAGGTTTTGTCAGATTCTAATTCCATTGTAAATTGTATTTTAGGATTTATAGAATTAAGGTGTTCTAAGAATACAGTTATTTTATCAGATGGTAATATTGTAAAAGTGTCATCTACATACCGCTTGTAGAAACGAGGGGTCACGGGTGATGTGTTCAGCGCAGTCTCCTCGAAGTCCTCCATGAAGATGTCGGCTACGATGGGGGAGACTGGCGAACCCATGGCCACTCCATCCACTTGCCTGTAGAATTCACCATTCCACAGTAGATAGCCGGATGTTAGGCAGTGTTTTAAAAGTTCAATGTATTCTATTGACATGTTGTGATCTAGTAGCTTCCTAGATATTATTTCAATACAGTCTTCCACTGGTAGGCTGGTAAATAAAGACTGTACATCGAAACTAACCATTGTTTCATTGTCCATGAGTTTTAGGTGTTTAACTTCATTGACAAAATGGTAAGAGTCCTTTGTGAACGCTCTTGTTAATCCTCTGAGTGGTGAGAGTACTTTTGCTACTAGTTTAGCCAATTTGTAAGTCGGTGAGTCGATTTGACTCACTATTGGACGTAGCGGAGCGTTAGTCTTGTGTATTTTCGGAAGTCCATACAACTTAGGTGGTTTTGTACATGATGGAATAAGATTTTTAACATCAAGATTTAATGTGTCGGAGTGTTCCTTAATTAGCTTTTTAGTATTATTTAAAACGGTGGTAGTTGGATCCGTTTTAACCTTTTTGTACGTGCTCTCGTCCGACAAAAGTTGTTTTATTTTATCATTATAATCTGATGTATCCATCACAACGGTTGCATTTCCTTTGTCTGCGCGTAGAACGGTGATGTCTGACCTATTGCGTAGGTTCTTCAACGCTAAATACTCTTGTTTATTGAGATTTGGTTTGGGCCTAGTACTACGACGTAATAAAGACGAAACATCTTGACGTATGGCCTCCATATCCTCAGTTTTCATAATATTTTGGGCCAGGGCATCTTCAACTGCGCAAATAATGTTTTCATTAGGAATGCGCGTAGGCGTTACAGCAAAATTCAAACCTTTATTTAGTACCCGAATGGTAGGTTCGTCTAACGTTTGTTTTGATAGATTGACAACAGCTTGAGGTCCGCACGAGTGTGTATCTGTGGTAGACGGGCGCGTTCCGTTATACTCTATGGTTTTCTTTTTCTTTTTGATGTTTAATTTTTCAACGAGTTTTTGATATTTTAAAATGTGTTTAATTTTGCACTGATTATATTTGGTTGTTTCACGCTTATTTAAAGTGTCAATGCAATCGTTGAAATCAGATGGTGTCAATACTGTCTTAACAATATTAGACGTCTGTTCAATGTCCCGGTCGTTTCTGCGTAGATCGCGGCGATTTTGTCGAATCACTGTCCGTAACAACTTAAAACTTGCCTGGTTTACGATCTTAGCGCTTCCTCGTATGTTCTTTTTGGAAGATATTTTCACACACGTAGGAATGAGACGATGATCACGACATCTCTTCAAGAAAGTTAACGATGTTAATAATCTTGCGCGCTTTGTCTTTAGATCTTCTAACCGGCGTATCTTGTTTGTGGTTTCCAGTCCGTACTGGTTCACATAATACTTTCTTAGATTTACGCGAATGTTTGACATTATTAAATAAAACTATCTTTTCGGATTATTTCGCGGATTTATTTTGATTTTTGGTTCCCGACGTTTCGAATCTTATTCCATCATGTGCAAAACCACCTAAGTTGTATGGACTTCCGAAAATACACAAGACTAACGCTCCGCTACGTCCAATAGTGAGTCAAATCGACTCACCGACTTACAAATTGGCTAAACTAGTAGCAAAAGTACTCTCACCACTCAGAGGATTAACAAGAGCGTTCACAAAGGACTCTTACCATTTTGTCAATGAAGTTAAACACCTAAAACTCATGGACAATGAAACAATGGTTAGTTTCGATGTACAGTCTTTATTTACCAGCCTACCAGTGGAAGACTGTATTGAAATAATATCTAGGAAGCTACTAGATCACAACATGTCAATAGAATACATTGAACTTTTAAAACACTGCCTAACATCCGGCTATCTACTGTGGAATGGTGAATTCTACAGGCAAGTGGATGGAGTGGCCATGGGTTCGCCAGTCTCACCCATCGTAGCCGACATCTTCATGGAGGACTTCGAGGAGACTGCGCTGAACACATCACCCGTGACCCCTCGTTTCTACAAGCGGTATGTAGATGACACTTTTACAATATTACCATCTGATAAAATAACTGTATTCTTAGAACACCTTAATTCTATAAATCCTAAAATACAATTTACAATGGAATTAGAATCTGACAAAACCTTAGCTTTCCTAGATGTATTAGTTAAACGTAACCCTGATAATACCTTGAGTCATACTGTGTATAGAAAGAAGACCCATACTGATAGGTACCTGAACGGTGAATCTCACCACCATCCTTCACAGTTAGCTACCGTGGGAAAATCTCTGTTTCAGAGAGCGCGCGGGATCTGTGACGAGCAACACCTGGCCGGAGAACTGCAACATGTCAAGCAAATTCTGCGTGACAACAAGCTGCAAGTGCCGCGCCTGCGTCACAGTGACCGAGTGAAACCAGCCACAGTCGAGCGCGTCCCTGCAGTCTTGCCATACATGAAAGGAGTCACTGACAAGATTGGCTACATTCTAAAGCGAGCTTCAATTAAAACTTACTTCAAGCCGCCAAAGAAAATTAGTCAGTTCTTACCACCTGTCAAGTGCCACATCCCTCTACAAGATGCAGGAGTTTACAAGCTTGATTGTGATTGTGGGCTCTCTTACATTGGACAAACAAAGCGATCCATTAGAACCCGGGTCAAAGAACACATAGCTGATGTGAAGCACCGTCGCAATACAACATCTGCTGTCTGCAAACATAGCCAGGACCGCCCAAGCCATTATATTCGTTTCGATAAACCTCAAATCCTGGCGAAAGAAAACCGATATCGCCCTAGAATGATTCGAGAAGCCATAGAAATTAAAAAACATCCAAATTTCAATAGGGAAGATGGCTGGGTACTACCATCGTCATGGGATCCTGTTATTAATATAATAAAATCAAATAATAAATATAAACATAACAGACAGGCAGATGTAGTAAGTTCATACTGTGTAGATCAAAATGACAGCTTATCAGATTAATATTTTTCATTTGTAAAAGTATATATTAATAGTGTTGCTTAGTAAGTTGTTTTTAAATAATAGCAAACTAAATTAAAATGATTATCCTTAATTAATTTTAACTTTTTTAAATTACACATAGAACAATTATATGGCTGTAATAATTAATACTATATTTTTATATTTTTATTTATGGTTATAAATATAATAATGACAACACTAAATATAGATTACTAATTAATATTTTAAAATTGTAATAATTATAAAAATAATAGCAAAAATTAAATAAATAATTTTCCATATTCAATTATAATTAAAATTATAAAAATGTTTAAAGTTAAAAATATTGTAATATAATTGGTGCAATTTTCATTTTGTTAATTGTGGGTAGGCTGTCTGTAACAACTATATCTTTAAGACATGTAACACCTCAGTCTCTCCCGTGACCATGGATGCTGTAAAGCATTCGAAACGTCGGGAACCAAAAATCAAAATAAATCCGCGAAATAATCCGAAAAGATAGTTTTATTTAACATTTCCTTTTGTTTTCTTTATCCGCCATTGTTTTTAAAATAGTCGTTTCTATTTGAAACAGCAGATTCAGGCACTACAGAATACAGTCAATTTCTCTGAATCAAGACAATCACTGCACTTTTTATCACTCTAACGGGGGAACAGAAGCTCAACTCGACGTTTTAGAAGAAATTAAAAATGCAAATACGTAATATTAATAATTAATATCAACACTACGCACAAATGATAATATGACTTCATAGTTCATTAGCCGGTAACTTGACAAAAATCAAGATGGCTTCTTTGGTGTTACTATACAAATTGTCTTAAATATTTTTTCTAATAGCAACATTTCACACAAACATTAACATTGTATATATGTGAATCACACATTCACCCAAAAATTCAGCCCCCGTAGGTATTTATTCGCTCCATACAAAGTTGACCAGGCCTGTAATCTGAATGACAAGTTCTAGGCCTGGTAATTCACAGTGACGTTTGCTATTTTTTGACAACTGCGTTTTGTTGTACGCACTGACCTCTATCAATATGGACTGGCTGCTGTCAAAGTTTTTTTGTGCCCGTTTGATAATCGCCATTTTGGCGCTGTCGGACGTAGCGAGTGTCTGTGGTACTAAAACTAGTGGTGTCGATATCAGCGAGCAAATATCGATAACTTTTTACAATAAATAAACTTTAATCATAATACTACTTATGTTATACTAGCATTTCCTACGGCTCCGCCCGCGTTTTAAAGGCCAGAAACTAAATTCTCAGATTTCACATACCGCGTGATGTTTTACAGTCGGTTTTTAACAGTTACTCGAGATTTCTCAGAAATGAGATATTTTCCAACAGTAAAAAATATCCTATGTATTAACCCGGGTAACCAGCTATTATTATACCTAATTTCACGCAAATCCGTCCAGTGGTTTTCTCGTGATGCGGTCACAGACAGACAGACAAAACTTCTAAAAACAATAGATTTGGCCTCTATACCGATAAAAATGACTATTTCAATTAGATTTTCCAAAAAATGTCTAATGTACAGATTTGACTCAGAATTTTAAAGATGTATAGATAGATTAACAATTTACAGGGAATAATGAATTTATTCAGTAACAAAGGGGGCATTTCACGTGAAGTGGACAGGAAAAAAAAGTGAGGTTCTGAAAATCGATCAAATTCGGCCCATTTATACTTCTAATATGTATGAATGTGAACACAAAATTTTTTTTTTTTGTATAATGTATATTTCACAAGTTATCGGTTTCTGAAGAATTGTCGTAATTGTAATATCAATTTTATGAAAGTAGTTTTTCGAATTTCACAAAATTACAATTAAATATTTAATATAGCAATGCAGTTTGAAAAAATACTGTTCTTTTTTACAATAAAATGAAATTAAGAAAAAAAAATTTTTTTCATGTCCAAAATCGGAAGTAAACTTTTCAAACCTGAATTTCAGTCACTTCGACCAATTTTTTTTTCTTCTTTTTTTTTAAATATAGCTTAAAGTATATTAAAAATACACAAATAAATAAGTATTATTAATATAATATACTAGCTTTCGCCCGCCCGGTATGTCCAATCTTTATAAATTACAGCCTATATGTTTTATTCTGATGTCTTAGTTACATTACTGCATAGTTTCATAAAAATGCATTTATGTAGTAGTTTTTGCGTGAAAGAGTAACAAACATACAAACATACATCCATACATTCTTACAAATTTTCGCGTTTATAATATTAGTAGGATATATATATTAATAATACTTAACCCAAATATAAATTATTCAAAACTCTTAAGGAGACTATCAATGAAGGTCAAATTCTCGTACAATGTGATTTTGCAGAAAATTATAGTTTTGTTGTCCAAGATGCTGCTCAATCGTTTCATTGGAATAACGAACAGGCAACGCTTCTAACGTCGGTTTTTTATTACAGAGACGGTAGTGAAGTAAAGCACGGCAGCATTGTTATGATTTCTGACGACTTGAAACATGACACAGCCACTTTCTATGCTTTCCAAAAGGTACTACACAAGCATCTTTTAGAAAAATCAATAGTTGGATCTAAAATTATATACATAACCGACGGGTTATATACTTCCCAACATTTTAAAAACAGATTCAACTTTGTGAATCTATTTTATTACAAAGAAGATTTTAATGCAGATGCAGAGTTGTATCTTCATGCAACGTCTCACGGAAAGGGGCCATGTGATGGTCTAGGAGGGAATCTTAAACGTTTAGCTGCGCGTGCAAGTCTACAGTTACCTTCAAGTAAAGCAATTGTAACACCAATACGATTATACGATTGGGCAAAATCATCTTTAAAACAAAAAGCTATTTACTTCTGCTCTAAAGACGATATAGAACGCCAGAGAATTGTTTTGCAACCCCGGTTTGCGTCTACAGTCACCATTCCGGGGACCAAAAAGTTTCACAGCTTTATTCCAACAACCAGTGGCCTTCTTGTGAAACGGACCAGTTCTAGCATAGATTCCCATTGTAAAGTTCTAAAAATTACAAAATAAACTAGTTCTAACGTTGTTACAATGTTGTTTTATTATGTTATAATTATTATACGACAGCAATTATACAAGACATGTTGTTTCGCGCACACCAACCGATCTAAGCTAGCGCCAGATATCACGCCCATTGCGACGCGTATGTACATTAATTAATCTAACTCCTAAACAAATAGAGATCCCATTTTGAATTTTCTTGTGTATTTTTAATATACTTTAAGCTATATTTTAAAAAAAAAGAAGAAAAAAAAATTGGTCGAAGTGCCTGAAATTCAGGTTTGAAAAGTTTACTTCCGATTTTGGACATGAAATTTTTTTTTTTCTTAATTTCATTTTATTGTAAAAAAGAACAGTATTTTTTAAAGATCAGTATTTTTAAATATTTAATTGTAATTTTGTGAAATTCGAAAAACTACTTTCATAAAATTGATATTACAATTACGACAATTCTTCAGAAACCGATAACTTGTGAAATATACATTATGCAAAAAAAAATTTGTGTTCACATTCATACATATTAGAAGTATAAATGGGCCGAATATGATCGATTTTCAGAACCTCACTTTTTTTTCCTGTCCACTTCACGTGAAATGCCCCAAAGTCGAAATGGGGAAAATAAAACACGATTTATATATTAAATTTATACTTTTAATTACTGACGTGCCCAAATTATTTGACGGGTTAAGAAATTTCGAATACTTTGACCTGTAGGTAATAGACAAAGAGTAACTTTTCGTTGTTGCAAAAATTCTAACATCGATATACTTAAATATGATTTGTTTAATCAATACATCATAGTGACTATTTAAAGTTTCAAACATCATTGTTTCCAAAAAATGAACGCGTAGTTCTGGAAATAAAGTATTTGATTTTGGTAGCAATTCTTTCATAACTTTTGCTGCGAGAACTGCCGGAAATTTTTTTTCCACCGGCGGCTTCCCATTGGTCTTTTTGCATGCTTGTCGAAAAAGTGATTCCACCAACAAGTATATGGAAACGACGCTTTGCGATGGAATAATTAGTCCACCTCTATTTTTCTGGATAATTAGTGCGATACCATTTCGTCGATCAGATATAGCATCGGACGGTATTGATTCACAAGCGCTCAAACAATCAATACATGTTATTTTGTTCCTGATAGATCTAATTACAAAACCTGTTATGTATCCCACACATTGCTTCGTTGTTTCGTTGACATTGTTTGGAACAGCCCAACCAAAATGTAAAAACTCTTGTAGTTTATCATAAACAGATGGTTGTATATTTTCAGTTGATTCAAAATATTTCAATTCGAGTCTACTATACTCAGCTTGTCCATACACACTTATGTCATACAATGCATTCAAGGAATAGCGAGGTCGTGAACCAACTGAAGCACAAGTTAATATTGAAATATCGTTTGCTTTAACATTGCCATCATAATTTTTTATTTCATGATAGATCATTAGTTGTTTATATGCACTGACAAACTGTGCTGCTGTCGGATTCGGACACCACCCACCTCTACTCCTAATGGCACAAAAGAATAATTCCAAATGATCTTGGCTCATTTTATAGGTTAAAAGATATTTTAATGGTCCATTTGATTTTACATACTTTTCGTAAATATCTATAACAGAAAGCTCAGCATTATAAAAGCCTAGGAAACCCGCTTTACGTCTTGAATGTGCTATAGGTTTACCATGGAGTTTAATTTCGCTTAGATAATTAATTTGTTCCAGAATATTTTTCCTCCACCTGTTTTCATTAGAAGTCCTAAGAGGGCTTTTAAAACCTTTACCTAAAGGATTTCTGACATTAAGAAAATCAAAAATCCGATCAATACATCTAATAAATTTTACCGTAGGACCTGAACCCTTGAAATCAGGGAGGTTTAATACTTGGTCACAAAATTCAATGGCGTCTGCCACACTACTGCTTAATGTTTGCGCAGCTATGAATTCTTTCATTATATTTTTTCTGTATTCTATATTGCGTTTCCTCAGACTATTGCCTAGCCTTAATCCTTCCCTTTCTTGTAATGCTGCTAAACTTTCAATATATTTCCAATTAATTTCATCACCGTTACCACATGTTAATATTCTTATATCACCTAAACAGTTACGAATATTTTTTAACATGTTTTAAGACCATAGATTGACTTTTTTAATTTACATACCTTATTGTCTGGTAATCTCATAAAAACTGTCTCATGTCACCATAAAGAAATGCCCCAGTAACGTCCATCTGATACACTGGTTGTCTTTTCTGGGTAGCTACAGCCATCATGGCTTTGAAAGTAGTTAATTTAGCAACAGGTGAGTATGTCTGGTCATCACAGTTTTTCTGCTCGAATCCTCGGGCCACTAAGCGAGCTTTATACAAAGCTTTTCCTTCTACCTCCTTGACTTTAAATACCCACTTGCTACTTACTATGTTTTCTCCGTCAGGAACTTCTGCCACCTCCTCCCATGTATTATTTTCCTCCAGTGTTTGTTTTGGAATGGTAACATACGAACAGGGTACCAGCTAATCGACCAACTCCGACGCCATTTTTGGGACCGATGGAGCCATGAGTACATATCCGGTTTACAAGAACGAACGAAGTGCCGCCTTAAGAAGGAGGAACTAAAACCAGGGGATATGGTCGTCTTTAAAGAAGAAAATCTACCGCCCCTAAAGTGGAGATTGGCAAGGGTCCATCAGTTATATCCTGGATCCGATGGAGTCTGCAGAGTGGCGGATTTTATCACTTACCGCGGCATCGAGCGCCGAGGCTTAAACAGAGTGTGCCCTCTACCAGTGGACGACGGTCTTGAAAGTCTTGAAAGAACCACCTTTCAAGGGGGGCAGATTGGTAACGCCCATCACTAAAGTTAACGCACATCACTAGCGAAACGAGAGCGGGGACTGGAGGGGAGACGGTGCGGGACGCGTCGGCCGCGGCGCGGCGGAGCACTTCATTCTTCAGCGAGCGAGCCTAGCGCAAGCGCATACATTATAATCACTGTAATAAAGTGCTGCATAAGAGGAATGTCTAATTGATTTATATTCCATCATCATCATCTTCAACAACTGTTTTAAATATTCTATAGACTGACTTTTGTTCTTCAGAAAATACACCTTTCTATATTTGGAATAATCATCCTTAATGAGTAAAAAGAACTTTGCCCCTCCTAGTGAAGTTTCTTCTATTGGGCCTCCAATATCTATATGGATAACCTCTCCTGGTTTTGTTGCTCTATGGGTACTCAGTGGGAAGGGAAACTTATGTTGTTTTCCTTTCAAACATGGCAAACAGGTTTCTTCTTTACTATTTTTAAACTTTATATTCTGTTTCATCAAGATGCTTTTTACTTGGTTAATGTCTTGGTGAGCTAGTTTAGTATGCCATTCCCTTAAATTTGACATCACTTTTCCAACCATGGCACAAGCATCGGGCTTTTTGAATAACATAGTGTACATTTTACCATGTCTCTTCGCTATAGCATAGACACTATTGTTTTTTATAAACTGGCACTCAGTAGCAGTTGATTCCAGCTTGTAGCCTTTATCCAGAGCAGCACTCATGGAAAATAGGTTTACCTTGATGCTCGGCACATACAAAACATTGCTTATTAATGTTTTGATCCATTGTTGACCATCATATGCTTCAAGGTCAATGTCACCATAACCTAATGCTTTTATTATTGTCCCATCCCCAATAACAACGTCTTTAGGCACTAACAACTTTTTATAGTTTATAAAATTGTCTACTGTAGAGCACATATGTTCGGAAGCACCACTATCTAAGAACCACTCATTGTTTATACTTTTTGACGCAAGTCCACACGCTGACATGACAAACGCGTTTTATTATTTATATTTTCTTGTTTTTTGTCCTTATTGAACCAATATTTTTCTTTTGTATGTCCACGTTTTTTACATTGTTTACAAAATGGAATGTTTTCAGACTTGTAGCTGTTTTCAACCTTTTTAGCTTTACAGTCTTTTTTATAATGCCCCACTTTACCGCAGATAAAGCACTTTCTTGTTTTTGTGTCAGTCTTGAATGCTGTGGAACTACTGCTTCCACTCTCTTGGTACATTTTGTTTCTTTGCTTTTCTATAATAAGCCTGGCTGTCAACTCAGACAGGGTTCGCTTTTCTATTGGAACGGAGTCCCATGCAGAGACAAAGTGTCGAAAATTTTCACCTAGCGAACTTATAATTTTTGTAACAATCATGTTTTCAGCAATCTCACCTTTTGCTTGCCTTACTTGTGTCACGATTGCTTCTATTTTGGCTATGAATGTTGATACATCTTCTGAACATCATCTTCAAAGAAACGCTGCTGCAATATGTGGAGTGACACATCAGATTTTTGTTCATAAATTGTATTTAATTTGTCCCATATCTCTTTGGCTGTTTCACAATTCTGTACATGCAGCATAGCTGTGCTGCCTAGTCTGCCTACGATGACTGCTTGAGCCTTCGCATCTAGTCTCTTCCACGTGGCTAACTTTGTGTCGTCATTTTCTGGGCATTTTAATAAGCCGTCCACCAAGTCATAGGCATTCACCGCCTTTAGTATGACTTTTACTTAGAATTTCCATGTATGCCAGTTACTGGCATTTTCTAGTAAGAAGCGATTGTTCGCCCCAAAGATATCGCCCTCGCCGTCCATTTTTGCACCGAACGTGACTGCTTGACCGCAGTACCACACCGCCGTTTTACCACAGCTGCACCGCAATACAATACTCCTATTTTTCGCTCCGGGAGACTGGGCCCATAACCTTATCAGGTATATTAGCAGCGGATGGAGCGAAATAAAAGGTGTAATGTTGGATTAATTGCGTTGTTTTATTTTTCTCTTTTTAGACGATACAGAAACATGGATGATTGCCTTGACCGGCGTACAGAGAGAATGTTGCCATACAAAAAAATTCAATTACCAAACTATAATAATTAAAATATTAATGTTGCCACATTCTTACAAATATTCAATACATGTGACACGGGTCAAATATTACATGCACTTTAAGAGTTTTATTCATTGGATTAAAAAAATAAGGTCGGCACCTAATTGTGAGACAGCCGAAAAATGTTCTGGTGGACCATCTAATGTTAAAAAACAAATTTCAACACCCACATCGTGAAGGCTAATTAAAGCTTGTTTAATCAAATGACTTTTGGTACCTTTTATCAAAAAATATGCAATGGGTAATTTCCAATTATATTTAAGCGGAACCACCATAAAAACTAAGGCATCTTTACATTCTTGTAACTCTGAAGAAAACCGGTAAAGACGACCCAATATCACCATATCCACGAATCACACGGTCACGGCCACGCTGGCATCCTTTTTTAATACTCATTTCATCTAATATAAGTGCACAAACTAACTTTTCTCCATTCTTCAATGCTATCTCTGATTTTTGCTTTAAGCTATTGAAGGCTTCTTGTGAAAAGCCTGGATCTGCATTGACTGTACTGTATCAGGATCGAATAACTCCGAGGGGTGAGGAAGTGCTAAGTTAAATTTATTCCTAACATATGCAAAGGCTTTAGCTGAATAGAAATGAAGAGTTATAGCAAAAGCACGTAATTGTGGGGGGTATTTATCATGACTTAAACTTTTGTTGCCCTTGTTTTGAAGGACTCTATTGAAAAGTTCCATTTGGAAGTCATCATACTGTTTTAACATTTGAATGCATTCTTCTGACACCTTATTTTTCTTAATTAAATCATTTATTACACTTTTGATGTTGGCTACTTTTAATTTCAACCTACGTACACGCTGGCTTAAAGCTTTTAATTTTGATTTTGAAAATTTTGAGGATCTTCTTGTTTAGTTGATTTATTTTATTGAGTACTTTTTCAGGGTTTCGTACCCAAAGGGTAAAAACGGAACCCTGTTACTAAGATTTCGCTGTCCGGCTGTCACCAAGTTGTATCTCATGAACCGTGATATTTAGACAGTTGAAATTTTTACAGGTTATATACTTCTGTTGCCGCTATAACAACAAAAACTAGGAAATAGAATTCACGGGACACAGACCAGATATGCTACTTCAACACATTTTTTCATGCAAACCATCAATAACTCAAACATTGTTTTATTAAAAAAAATAAAAGCCATTTATTAGAAAAATCTTTATTGTTATTTACGTAAGAACAAAAAAAACATCCGCAATAATTTTGCTAAGACTGCCATGTCCTATTCCCAGTGTTCTTTTGAGAGACTTTGCAAAAACAACAGTTTATTTAAACGTTTGCTTTTCAGTCTGTTTCGTTGTTGATTGACGATTTGTGCCGCTTTATAGTAGGGGAGCCCAAGAGGGGATTTTCTGTAGTTACTCAAGCGCAGCAGATTAACATAAAAGAGGTTACCTTGCACTCTATTGAGTACTTTCACCACAATATAAGTCTTCTATATAAAGGGGCGCGTCTAGGGAAGCCGATTAAAATATTTAAAAATGTTTTGATAAGGTAGAAATACTTGAAACCGTCAGATTAAGGTGTGGTAGGCTAGTCACATCCTGAAAAGTGTCCAATTTAATAATCTGCCGGTTTGCACAAGCCTAAGAGGCAAAAATCATCATAAACTTTATAGTCGATTTTTGCCTCTTCGGCTTGTGCAAATCGGCAGATTATTGAATTGGACACTTTTCAGGATGTGACTAGCCTACCACACCTTAATCTGACGGTTTCAAGTATTTCTACCTTATCAAAACATTTTTTAAATATTTTAATCGGCTTCCCTAGACGCGCCCCTTTATATAGAAGACTTTATTGTGGTGAAAGTACTCAATAGAGTGCAAGGTAACCTCTTTTATGTTAATCTGCCGCGCTCGAGTAACTACAGAAAATCCCCTCTTGGGCTCCCCTACTATTAGAAAACAAACGTTCAGATGGGACTAAAGTTCCTGCCATGGTTAAGTATTTGTATGCAATTGTATGAAGTTTAGGGAGCTGGGTTCTCATTTAATCTGCCTACTGGGTTTCGTAAGTAAATAGATAGTTCATCTGAAATAGAATCATCAGATTTCACCGTTTTCCAGCTCTTTTGGACTAATTTGTGGTGATCTTCCCACAGAGAAAATTTTTCTTCTGCTTTGTCACGACAGATCTGACGAATCAGATTCCACGGACTCATTTTGTACTTTATTTTTCATCATTTCCTTGATTTTTGAAACCATACCACCAAACCATTTTATGATGGTTGTCAGATGTCAACAATACATAGAAATATCGACTATATTTAACATAGTTGGATAATATGACATTTTATTTTACATTTAATTAAATTTTGTGATAAATAACAATAAATGTAATAAAATAATGTACTTACAAGTAAAAAGAAATAGTGCTGCTTCCGCCGTTATAGTTTTTACACCATTTAACAGAACATTTAGCAATTTTTGGGAGATGATTTGTTGACAACTATGTGCTTGAGACTAACACAAAAAACAAACGACCACGGCTAAAATTCCCTGGTTACTGTCAAGACCGGTAAAGGTACGTCCGCTTATATGTCTGGTCCAGTGGTTAATTCGTTCATGATCTATACATATATTTTGGAAAATCTAATTGAAATAGACATTATTATCGACACAGAGGCCGAATCTATAGTTTTTAGAATTTTTGTCTGTCTGTCTGTTACCGCATCACAGAAAAACTACTGGAGGGATTTTGATGAAATTTGGTATGGTCATAACTGGTAATCCGGGTCAACATATAGGATACTTTTTACCGCGGGAAAATATCTCATTTCCGAGAAAAAACTGGTTAGAATAAAACCACGATGATACTATATATATTTTAGCAATGTAACTTAGTAAATAAGGTAAAAACTATTAAAAATAGCTTATCTTGAAAAAAAAAAAGAATAGCGCTATTTTATTTGGTTTTTGGTCATCTGAACGCGGGCGGAGCCGCGGGCAATGTTAGTTACTTATACTTCCACGTGGGGAGACACCGATCACATGGTTCCAAGGCAGTATCCCCATTGGTCAAGCTAATATTAACTCTTATGGACACTTGTACTTAGTGACTCAGCAGAAATTGATGTATAGGAGGGAACAAACTTTTGAAAATCTAATTTTTGTATATTTTCTGTAAATAACTTTCTATTGATTTTATAAACTCTGGAACACTATTTAAATAAAAATAAGGCTCATCTAGGAACATTTTTACACAGTATCGTAATTCAGGTGACGATTACGTTAAAGGGACAGCGCAAGTTAGTATGGAACTTTAAAAATATACTCTCACATATTTTTTGCATAACTTTGAAAAACATTATGGAATTTTAGTGATTGTACAATACGACAAATGCTTCCTATTTGTTTTTTAAACAGCAAAGATAACAAAATTCGTAACTGGGGACGGATTTTAGTAAGAAAAAGTTGGTCGTCCCATATTCGTTTATTTCACATCTTTATTTTTTTAATGTCGCCAATTATATTCTAGTATTTTTAAAGTTAATATCGAGTTCGATAGTGCAAAGGGCCATCCATAACTTTACAACAAATATTATAAAAAATCAAACAATTTTAATTACCACTCCTTAACTGTTGAAGGTTTGATGAGTTTTTGATATATTTAAGTTCTTAATTACATATCTACTGTTCTCATAATAATTACTAAAATAAATATATTTACATTATAAAAATAGTAAAAAAAATATAAAAAGATCGATCAATTTTACCACGGAAAAGTTAATAATAATATTCATCATCTTGGTAATAATAACAAAAGTGTTAACGCGAATATTTGACATTTTAAATAAAACTATCTTTTCGAATTATTTCGCGGATTTATTTTGATTTTCGTTCCCGACGTTTTGAATGCTACTTTTTTTTAAAACAAAAGTTTTGTTTAGAGTTGAACCATTTTCAACAATGTTCCAGTCATTCATGTCGCTGGGAATGTGCTTAGTGAAATTATAATATACCTAAAATTGTTGTGATAATGTAAGAAAATGAGACGATTGACGAAACTTCGGGTAATTATAATTTCATTAGCGAAATTATAATTTAACGGTTTTTACAATTTACCTGCAACATTCATAAATAAAGATAAATCTGATATACATATAACTAATACTCTAAAAGGTTTCCTTTATTTACATACAAATAGAATATATCAATTTGTTAAAAAAGAAAAATAATATTAAAATTCTAAGACATTTTTAAACTTAATCATAAATTATTCTACAAACCTAACCATAAAGAAAGCTACTTACTTTCAAAAATTTGTAACAAAAGTCTTAAATATATTAATAAAGGTACAAAATTAATTTACATTCATTAATATTTGATTTATAAATCTAAAACAATTTAATTAAAAAAAAATTAAGTGGCCGGCATCACCAGACCTGAAAAGAATATACATACTTATTAAAAAAAGAACTCAGACGAAATGGCGGCTATTACATATACCTAGTGGTTGTTTTTGAAACCGACAATAACAATTTTAATAAACTATAGTAATAGTGTAGTATTAGTAAGATAGATAAATACTTTATTGAACACACAAAAGAAGAGTACAGAAAATGAAAAGACAAATAACAAAAAGGTATGCAAAGGCGGTGTTATTGCTATGAGCAATCTCTTACAGACAACCTTTGGTGAACTAACCCTTAGTGGAAACGTAGATGGGACGTAGTATAGTTATCACTATGGATAAAAGGGTCTCATAATATCAATGGCATTATATAAATTTGTTTTTTAAGTTTATTATTTACGTTTATATAACGTTCATTTAACATAAATATCTATACCAAAAAGGTATATTATGGTTTTATTACTTTAAGTAAAGGAATACGAAATAATGTGATCATATTTGAAAGCGTAATTTTACCGTTTTAAAAAAAAAATCTGCTATGAGGCTCTGTATTGTATATTCACCACTAACTTCTTAACTCTGAGTTGTTCAATTCAACAACAAACAAATCAAATTAAATCAAAATATGCTTTATTTAAATATACTTTTAGCATGCACCTTTGAATCGTTAATTTTTACATTTTCAAAATTTAAATGTAAGTCCGTGAGGAATTCACCATCGGCTTCTCAGTTCTGCTGACAAGGGCCGGCGAAAAACTCAACAGTTACTGTTTGTTGTCGTTATTCTCTGACAAATGATATATAATATTATATTCTTTTTAAATGATATTCTATGAATATGTGGTTCTAATATGCCTATTCTGCGTTATTTTTAGTATCTCACGTATCCCAATTATTTAAAACATAAATTGAATATCATAAAGAGTACCAATAACCTATAGAAGTTTTACTTCTTGCAGTGTACATATTCATACACACACTATTTTTTTTTATACAGGGTCATTTTTAATTCACTAAAAACCTTTTGGGAATATACTATTTACATCATAACAACAACATCTGTAACAAGAAAAAATAATATTTCTTAAATTTTTATTTTCATACAAAAATAAAAAAAAATTTTTTGCACCTTCTAAACGGTAAAGTTCTAGCATCTGGCCAAGTTTAAACGAGGAAGCGCGGCTTCCTACACCCCTCCACCCCTCCCCCTCCACCAGACACGTACTTTTGTTAATGCTGAACTATTACCGTTTAGAAGGTGCAATAAAAATATTTTTATTTTTGTTAAATTTAAGATATATTAATTTTTTTCTTACAGATGTTGTTGTTATGTTGTAAATAGTGTATTCCCAAAAGGTTTTCAGTAAATTAAAAATGACGAGAATGAGAATGATGAGAGTATGTATATAGCAAGTAGACATCAAATGTGAGGTGTACCGGTGGGCGTGGCGGGCGAGGCGGGCGCGGAGGGCGCGCAGGCGGCGCACAGCGGCGCGGCGCGCGGCGCCCGCAGCGCCGGCAGCGGCGCGCGCGCACACACGCAGCGCGTGCACACGCAGCGCCCGCAGCCCCAGCAGTGGTGCTAGGTAATATGGTATTTTATGTTAGGTACTCATAATAAATTTAATAAATTCTATACGTAAGTATGTATATCAAAGTATATATGTAGGTAATAAGTACGTATATGTAAGTATATATTATGTATGTATACATTTAGATATACACGTAGGTATCAGTGGCGAATGGTCCATACAAGACGTCTTACCTTATAATTTATTTTGCTATAATTTTACATACATTTAATTTTTTAAACGTATAAATGTTCTTTTAGAAATATTATATTAACTCACTTTCTCACTTCTGAAGGGTTTCTGGAAGAAACCTCTTAAAGAGATAAGTTATCCTTCGTCGACATTCAGTTACTTTTTTTTGTATAACATATATTTCATAGTATATATAGATAAATAAAATAAATTCTTAACATACTCTAAATAGTGCGAGGTTCTGATTTCGACAGACAGTTTCGGCTTCGAGAAATATCTTAGTTATATTTGACGAATGTCGTTCTACTGCAGTTGTTGCTGCGTGGAAGACGGACAAGACAATATACACCCACACACACATATTTATCATTACAACTAATATTATACAGCGTTTTTTTTTCAAAAATGTCATTTAAGCATTAATTGTGTAAGTTTTAAAGAATACTACGTAAAAATAATAAAAATATGTAATGTTTCGTCAACGTCGGTCTTTATGCCCATAGGTAAATCATACCTTTCTACTAAAATGGTCGAGTGGTGTAGAGCAACTGCACTCGGTGACATTTTTAATACTCTTCCAATCCAAAGCCACGGTGTTAATTTCAGCCTCGAGTTGTGATAAACTCGACGGGATACTTGAATCTGTCTTCTGCTAAAGAGATAATAAAATAAATACTATAATATACAATATATAGGCTGTGGTAGCACAGTGGTAACGCGCACCCCGGGATTTGAACCCGCTTCGGTCGGTTTTACAAGCGAGCGCGGTACCACTGGGCTACCACTGCTATAAAAGTTTAATTACAGTTAAATTAAATTTTAAATATAAACCCATCTCACCTCAGTAATAAGTGGTATTTTGTTAGGTTTGGACGGAGTCGTGGCCGTGTCTTTGAGGGGATGGTCGTGGTTCGCGCACTCGAGCTCCGACAGACTGCCTCCAGTCTCATATAGTAATCTGAAATATATATAAAAATATTATTTAATGACTATAAATTACTGGCGGCTCACCTCTAGGAAAATAAAAACAAACCTATCCCACGGAAACGTACATTTTTCCAGGATAAAAAGTAGCCTTTGTGTTATTCCAGGCTATAATCTATCTCTGTGTCAAATTTCATCCAGATCCGTTCAGCCGTTCTGGCACGAAAGAGTAACAAACATCCATACATACTCACAAACTTTCACATTTATAATATTAAATATAATACGGATCTGTTTATTTATCCACAGTGAATTACTTATTAGACTTATCATATTTTTAATTTAAATATAATATCTATATAACCAAAAACCTGACATATTTATTTTAGAAAGCGAAATATAACTGCTATCCATCGATTAAAAAAAAAGTACTAGATACACAATCCCATGCAAAAGTTCTCTTAAAACTGTCACCAATTGTGTTTAGGTAATTATTCTAGTTCAAATAAATATACAACAATATAAACTGAACCTTAAATGCAATACTTAAAGTTGTTTTCACAAAAAAAAAGCACGGTCAAATGTTCAAATGGGCGCCAATTCGGTGAGGATATTTTTTTGTCGCTGATTGTGTATCTAGTACTTTTTTCATCGATGCTGCTATCCCATAAAATTCCCACGATGTATATGCAAATATTTAATGCGTCGATGACATGGTAGCTAGCATGTACGGCTATAAGATCCGGTAGTCTTGGGTTCTAGTCTAGCGTCGGACCAAAATTAGTTACTGAGTCTTTCTGTTCTCGGTGACAGCTTGGAGTTAGGAAATATTACGCTTATGAGTAAAAACTAGATATTAAAAACAATAATTCAAATAATTTGATAATAAATTGTATTATAACAAACTAACTCACTTATTATCTATCTGCAAGCCTTCCACTTTGGTTTCAATCTCGACAGTATCGGTGCCACCATTTTGATAGTTGACTACTGCCGTGTCCCGATCCTTCTCGGCTTTACGTCCTGATAGAAGGTTTTTGAACGTCGTTATTCTCTAATGAAAAAGAATTATTTTATTATTTACAACAGTGTAGTAGAAACATAATACATACATATATAATATATCATTTAGTTTTATTATAATTATAATAACTTTATTCATAAATAATGAAATTGAAATTATTAAAGAAATTATTGAATTATTTGAAGGAACATGTTATTTACTTTACATATAGTTGTTTTTCTATATAAAAAACTAATAGAACTATATGTATGGCTGCAGGTCCTGGGTTCGAGTCCTAAATCGAGCCGAGTATGGTTGTTGAGTTTTTTTATTAAAGATATCAATCAATACGGGATTGAAAAGATAACGCGCAACACCACACGATAATATCTATCAATTAATGACATGTTTAATGTGTGTCATTAATTCAATTCAATAGTTTTGTTAATGACTTTAAAGCGTGCCAGTAAAGAACATATTACTTCGCCAATATCACGTAGAATTAATTCAATTTTTTTTTAAATAGCTTCAAAAACATCCAAGTCAATTTGACATACAAATGAATGGAAACCTCAATTTGAGATTTAAATTTATAAAAAAAATATATTACAAAACACGCAAGCCACTAAATCAATTAGTCATCTAAGTGAATACCTTAGCCAAATAATCAATATGGTGTGTCAGAGCTCCAGAATGTTCCACGGCAGCCGGCAGTATGTCCGCGAGCGACTCGCGCGGGTGCACACCGCTCTCGTGCCGGCAGTACATGCCGCGCCAAAACCTTTTAACCATAATGTATTGAAGTCTGCCCGATTTGTTGACATTTATGATTACTGCTCCACTCCCTTGGGTAGTAGCATGATGATATATAGCCTATAGACTTCCTCAATAAACGGGCTATCTAATGCAACAAGAATTTTACAAATCGGATTAGTAGTTCCTGGGATTAGCGCGTTCAAACAAACAAACTAACTGACGCTTTATAATATTAAGCATAGATTATAATTATATTTAAAAGAGCAACTTTTGAGTTTCACGCCGGTTCTTCTCAGCAGAACTGCCTTCCGAGTCGGTGGTAGCATCCATCGTACATACTAATATTTAATTTAAATTTCAAATGTAAAATTGACGATTCAAAAGTTCTTGTAAAAGTCTAATTGAATAAAAATATATTTTGATTTGAGTGATTAAACAAAAAAAAGATTATACATACAATATATTAACTTACCTAATGCTTTGAGCGTTCAGGTCAGGTTTGAGGACGTCAGGATGAGACTTGGGGTTGTAAAGCGGGTTCTTGTACTCGTTGAGGTGACTCGCCATATAGCCCCAGAGGGAGAATGTGCGTTCAGATAATCTGAATCATATGTAACAACTAATAAACATCTCACATAAATAAATAAATAATATAACATCCTCCTAACCGATTTGGGTTACGGCAGCCAATATCACTAAGAGTAACTACATAAATATGTTGGGACAGTAACACACAACACCATCTAGTTCCATGGTAAGCTACGGGGCTTGTGTTATGGATACCAGATAGTTGATACACTGCACATATATAACTTTACATACATATTATAAATACAAACACCCATGTCTGGAGTACAAACATTCGTGCTCATAACACAAATGTATGCCCTCAGCGGGAATCGAACCCGCGACTGACACTAACTGCGAGGGACATATTATAGTACAATTGTGTACGCAAACACAATGTGCAGTCTCTATTTCCTCCGATGAGACAACGTTTTGACATTCCGTCGTCTTAGTGCTTATTTGTTTGAGAGATAAGACTCAGGACAATTAACGTGCTTTACGAGGCACAGAAAACCAGCTACTTCCCAACTCCGGTCTTAAAAACCCAGTAACTATTTGGCCCGTCCCGGGACTCGAACTCACGACTTATCGATCTGCAAAGCGTACATGATAATACCTACATATCATCGTCTTAGCAAAGAATAAAGCTCACAGAACAGACATATAGCTTTAATAAATTAAGTTTCATCCAAATCTGTTAAGCCTTAAACATACTAACTCATTCATTCAAAATCTTTCATTTTTATAGTAGACTAGCTCCGCTCAGGTTCGTCTCTAGATTAATTCCCCATACAAACTTTCATCCCCATTTTCACCCCCTTAAAGGATGATTTCCGGGATAAAAACTATCTTATGTCCTTTCCAGGGTCACAAACTATCTTCTTACCAAATTTCATCTAAATCCGTCCAGCACTTTCGGAGCTTATTCGGTACAAACAAACAAATAAAAAAAAATCCTCTTTATAATATTAGTATAGATTCTATAGACATTTCCACTCACCTTAAATCTCGCCTATCTTTCTGACAGTTCCCTATGAAGGTGCCGTACTGGCAGGCGTGCGCGTGGTCGTGCAGGGTCAGCAGGAACCTCTCATTGAACTGGAAAGCCTGCCATTCACATAAAACTCATTAGGTTTTGATGATGTCGTATCGTATTTTGATGACAATGTGTTTGTCGATCTTTTGTAGGATTTTTATTAGTTGAACTCAAACGCAAAAGTTAAACAACTTTTTGTAGCATTTTTAACTTTAGGACTTGTTATTTAATTAAGAAAAAATTGACCAGCTTCCGATTTTGAATGATTACTATTCGAAACAAAAAGTACACCACTCGTGGAATGGAGTATTTCTGTCATACATTTTATTGCTTAATTTCAAACTTTAAGCGGCGCACGCCAATAAAGCAAATTAACTGCTACTTTTCTAGTTAATTCAATTAACGTGATTTAAATTAATTTTTAAATTCAAATAATTTATTTTTTTGTAATGTAGCTTCCTGTTACTGAAAGAATTTTCATACAGTAGTTTCAGAGGTAAGGTTTGTAAGCTTGTATGTATGTCCCCTACATACACCTCCTGTGTACCTCGGGCGCCTGCCGCAGCAGCTGCCAGGTGCAGTCCAGCAGCTGCGTGAAGACGGGCGAGCGCTCGCGCGCGTCGCCCGCCACGTGCCCGCACCGCGCCGTGAACTTGTGCCCGAACGACAGCCAGTCCTTCTCTATCAGAGCCTGGGGCGGAGGGGAATCTTCATTTACTTATTATTATAGTACAACCAAATCTGAAGGTGACGAGCGAATTAAGTTTATGACAGCCGGAGTACTAAAAAAAACAATCTTTACTTAATACTTTTAATTAAATTACTTAAAATAGAAAAAATAGATCTATTGTTTCATAGTTTACTTAATACTATGAAACAATAGTGATCGATGTTAAACTCACATATTGAATACCAATTTTTCATTATATTCGGAATATATAAGATAATTAAATGCCGATACAGGGTTTTATTTGGGGAGGGAGCACACGCGTAGCGGTGGGTCGTGATGGTGCGCGATGTCAGTGGTTCTCCGCTAAGCAACTCATGTGACATACATACATACATAAGATGCTGAGATGCCGATACAGAACCTCAATTTGGCGGCACACGTATAGTGGCGATCTGTGACTATGCGCGACGTATCCGATTCTCTTCTAAGCAACGTATGTAACAAGCACAAATTACTCAATAATATATACAAAAATAGATTCACATACGCCGTGTACCTATTCGTGACTAATAATAGTGCGAGAGAGACAGAGACAGACAGACAGTGTGAGAGCGAGCGAGAGAGCATTACCTGGAAGCCGTTGACGGTGCGGTAGTGCGGCTCGAGGCAGAGCGCGGCGAGCGAGCAGGCCTGCGCCGTGCGGTCCCAGCCGTCGCTGCAGTGCACGCACACGCTGGCGCCCGACTCGATGGCGCGCGCGATCCACCACGACGTGTCCAGGATAGATCTGGTGGAGAGCGTTCATTTGTTATTACACTATCGAATCACCCTCAAAAACTCTTTATAATATTTTAGCATATAACCACATTGTAGGGAGAAAATCCTACTATTTATCCAATACACTCTCAGTCATACTCAGTCTCAGTTTCTTTTTAGTTTTTTTTTAAATAATACAAAGATCTTAAGATTCGTTTAATACTATCGGCTCACCCTCGCTTCACTCGGGTTGGCCTCTAAAAAACAAAAACTAATCTATCCCACGGGAACCGTATATTTTTCCGAGATAAAAAATAGCCTATATGTTACTCTGATGTATGGGTTATATTATTGTAAAGTTTCATTAAAATCCATTCAGTAGTTTTTGCGTGAAAGAGTAACAAATATCCATACATCCTCACAAACTTTCGCATTTATAATATTAATATAGATATTAAATATATTTTTGAATATGCATAAACAATTTCTATATTAAAACATATTCACTTAAGTAATCTTACTTGATGTGCTTGAGCCAACCCGAAGAATCCAAGCCGTTTAAAAACGATGACATCGTAGGTGTATTCTGCTCGCACGCTATAACAAAATATTGACGAAAATATTTTTACAACAAATAAAAATAAATTAATCGAGTAAAACGCCTGATAATGTTTTAATTTGAGTTTTGACGACACGTTTGGCTCAGTTTGTAGTGAGCCTACTTGTATTGCCCGCGGTCGCGGGTTCGAGTCCCGCTGGTGGCATTCATTTGAGTTATTAACACGAATGTTTATAAACCAGTCATATAGTAAAAGGCTATTGATTTTGGCATTACAAACAGAAACCTCAATTTTATTTATCAATATTAAGTCAAAATGTCAGTATAGTAGTGGATAAAATATGTACATATTTTCGGTTTTATTAAAGTAAAAACTAAATTGCGTATTTAATTTAACATCAATAGAAATGTCATTTAAAAATCAAAAATCCCGTATTAAAAACTATTTTAGTAAATTGGTCGTTTGGAAAAATGAGCACTGAGAAGATCACTTACTTTCAACCAATTTCTGAAGACTCTTCCTCATCACGTGTATATTGCCAATGCCCATGAACTGAAACTTGATATTTTCATAGAACGCTTCATTCTCATATCCCTTGCCGGCCGCTCGGTTCACCATTGCGTTTATCTAGAAATTTCCATGAAAATCGCTTAGTATCGTATTAATTATTGACGACACGTTTGGGTCAGTTTATAGTGACCCTACTTGTTGTGCCAGCCGTCGCCGGTTCGAGTCTCGCTGGGGGCATTCATTTCTGTGATAGCGCGAATGTTTGTACTCCCGTCATGGGTGTATAACTTTTAATACATACATATTATAAATACAAACACCCATGCCTGGAATACAAACATTCGTGCTCATCACACAAATGAATGCCCCCAGCGGGAATCGAACCCGCAACCGCTGGCAGAGCTAGTAGAGTCACTATAAACTGAGTCGTCGTCAAATGAAGTAAAATAACAATAAAATATTAGAATTTAACTAAAGTATGTCTAAAGCAGTGGTTTTAGAAAATCTACAGTAACTCACTCTGGGCCGCGTGTCCACCACATACATATATCCACAGTTCGGATTCGCTCGTCGGATCAAATCCAACATTTGTTCATCTTCCATACATCTGTAATAAATATGATAACCAAATTATAAATTACTGAATAAAAGTTCGTATTATAACTAATTAGTAAAAACTTCTTATTTCATCAATGGAGAAGTTTTATGATGTTGGTGATATATTTAACCCAATGGAATAATTGTAATATAGATCAAAATTAATAAATGGTTGAAAACTATCAATAAATGACTGAGAAATGAAATTAAATGTCGGTCGTTCAGGTCGTGTGACGTCACGAAGTTATTCTTACAAGCGCAACTATAAAGTCCTATTTATTGAGATATTTTGATAATTCTGTCATATTTTTGTTATATTATACTTAATATTTTTATAATTAATACATTTAAAAAATGTAAACTTCTCTATTCAAAATAGAAAAAACAATTTCACAAATATTTATTTCATTTAATTGCTAAGATAAAGTAAGTATATATTATATATTGGAGGTATTATAGAATACACATATATAACATGCGAATATTATCGCCGTATCCTTATTTTTCTTCTAAATTAAACAAAAAAACACTCTAAATTTCCACAAAGTAAAAAGCACTGCACAAAACATCAAAATTCAAGTACGAGTATGTATCTAAAAATAAATCTACCCAATTAAATAGACATACCTAGCAGAAAATCCACTTAAGGGTTGACTACATCTCGCTATGGCAGCTTTATTGTGATGTAAATATGCGAGGACGGGTAAGCGACCCCGGGACCTGAAACTCGCACTGCCGAGTAAAATGGCGGTAGAAGCTCTCGCAGGTACATAGATCTCACTTGGGTAAGTATCACATAGCTGAAAACAAAAAATAACTAATAAATTATAGTAATTTAAAGTAATAATTCCTTTATGTATGTAGAGATGAAAAAACGTAATATAGAGATCGTAGCACAAAGTATATACCGTGAAGTTGTTTGCGTGCGTACGTGTACAAGTGTGTGTGTGTGTGAGAAACATACAAACTAGACAGAATATATAATGTTATGACTAAGTCTCGCCAATTATATATTTTTTATTTCATTCTACCAAAAAGTACCTATGTATGTGCATAGACAAAAAAGATAGCTACGCAATGTCTGACAGTCATGAAATACTTGTCAAAACAAAAAAAAAAGTTTTAAGATTGAACTTTATGTCAAATATCTTTATTATCTATATAAAAGTATATAATCAAAAAAACTTTACCGAAAGAAATTCTTAGAATAATACTGCAAGGGTTATAAACATTTATTGCGCACTTTAAAAATATTTAAGTGCACATAGCCCAGGCAGCAAAATAGCTACTTTGCTTTATACTATAGTATCTGGGCGACCGAGCTTCGCTAGAAGTTTTATTTGTGTTTTTTTTTTCAGAAAACATATAAAATAAATAATGTTCTATGATAGAAATACACGAAACAATATATGTGATGATGTAGGTAGGTATGTACATATATACAAGAATTGCTCATTTAATCTATACAGATAAATAAAATTGAAGTGTCTTTTTGTAATGTCAAAATAACAGCTTTTTACTAAATCTATATGAAATTATATATGGTACTTATAACAAATATACAATTTTTACAATTTTTATGTCTCTGGCTGTCTCACTGTCTTTATTAATATAACAGAATTTTTATGTTAGATTTGTATTTAAGAGAGTTGTTTATTAACCTAATTAAATGTGTAACAAATACTATATTAAAACTTCATAACAGTCATGTAACAAGAATTAAATTATTATTTTTTTCATATAAAACTTCACTCATCTATATTTAAATAAATATTCATACAAAAAAAAGCAATCTCTACCAGCCTCCATACATACATTAACATAAATGGACCATACAAATAATATCATTCGAAAATGGAACCTTTCTCCGTTATAATTAAAACATTCCAACACATCAAGTTGTAACCCACTCATTAAAATTCATTCTTAGATAGATAATAAAATTGTACATAACAAGCAGTAAGCCTGTAGGGGATTTTCCTTCGGCAATAAAGCCAGAAGAACATAAATTTCCATATTTCCAACTTCAAGAACGACTACCTTAACTTCAATAAAAATTTTACTTGATTTTCACTTTCTTAGATTTACTCGATATTTGACATTTGAAATAACAATATGTAACGTATTTTAACTTTATCTCGGTTTTATATTGACTTTTTGTTGCCGACGTTTCGAATGTTTACAGCAAACATATACATTTTAATCTATACATATAATAAAATTGTAACTAAGCCGAATCTGTACATTAAATATTTTTTGAAAAATCTTATTATCGATACAGAGGCAGAATCTATAGTTTTTAGATTTTTTGTCTGTCTGTTACCGCATCACGGGAAAACCACTAGATAGATTTTGATGAAATTTGGTATGAGAGCTGGTTATCCGGGTCGACATATAGGATACTTTTTACTGCGGAAAAATATAATTTATAAAAAAACAGTTATTAATTGATTATACTGGCCACACTGACGACGCGAACGCACAAATTATGATACCTTTGTAAATAGGCAATTAAAAATGAGGAGATTGTTCGGGCCGAAAAAAAATATAAAAATACAATTAAAAATAGAAAGAAGAAATAAACAAAAGAGGAAATTGGTCGACAGAGTTGACGAGGGTAGATGCGATCCGTGATTTTTCACTGAAGCATAAGAAATAAGAAATTCATCAAAATAAGTGTTTTCTAATAAATTTTAACTCAATCTAGGTAGTTAAAATATCCCCCCCAACGTGCGTTCACCTTGTCGTGGTGGGGGGGCTCAGTAGTGCCCGGCAATCCAACCGGTCGCGAAGCTAAGAAACGCACAGGGAGGTTGCCCACTTCGGTGGGCGGTGGGAGGTGGCCCTCTTCGGAGGGCGGTGTACCATGCGGGTTGCTCCTGGTACTTCTCTGATAGCAGAGTGGACTGTGGAGCAACCCCGTGGTTGTTGGGGTCTGCTTCGGCAGACCCGCCGTCGGGGCGTCGTAGTTGAATGCGTAAGCGATCCTGCGACGCCCTATTAAGACGGGGGAAGGTTTTGTTGGGTTTTAGTGGGTAGTACTGGCTTTGCCGGTGAGTCCCACACCTCGTGCGTAAATGCATTTCCCAACGTTAAAAAAAAAGGTAGTTAAAATATATAAGTTTTGAAACATGATGCTGGCTTTTTCCTGAGATATCCTACACATTTTTGCAGTAAATTCGGAAAAAATATAAAAGATTTTCACTAATGCATAATTATTTTAGGCTTCTAGAACTAAACAATTTAGATTTAATAGTCACAGTGTCAGTTAGTCGGTCAGTCAATGTTAAAGATTTGTTACGTACAATCGACTTATTCGAGCTTCGCTCGGGTGTATTTTGTCATATGTTTTATTGCTTTACATATCTATACATATAATAAAATTCTGAGTCTAATCTGTACATTAATTTTTTTTTTGGAAATGTCATTGAAATAGTCATTATTATCGATACAGAGGCCGAATCTATAGTTTCTAGATTTTTTTATCCGTCTGTCTGGGAATGCATCACGAGAAAACCACTGGTAAGATTTTGATAAAATTTGGTATGACGATAGCTAGTTATCCGGGTCAACATGTAGGATACTTTTTACTGCGGGAAAGTATCTCATCTCTGAGAAATCTATACTAAACGTTAAAACGTTAAATCTATGACACTGTAGCTTACTATTAGCGAAAGAATTTTCAGAATTTTACCAGTAGTTTCGAGATTATAAAATTACCTCTTTATATTATTTATTACTATAGATATAGAAAAATGAGTTGTTTTTACCTCATAGTCCTTATTTGCATTGCAAAGGACCCAGTTTTCGTTTGGCACATTCATTCTTTGGTATTCGGTTTGTATATCGAAGAAATTCCAACCAGCAGACTTTGGTAAGTCATCTGGTGTTGATTTGTAGTGGAAACAGTATAATTCGTCTAAATGAACTGAAAATATATCAAGAAATCACATAAATAATCACTGTAACTGTGACTAAATAAAATTACTAAAAAGACACCTTTGGCTCAGTTTGTAGTGACGTGTAGTTGCGAGTTCGATTCTCGCTGGGGGCATTCATTTGTGTGATGAGCACGAATGTTGATGTATTCCATTCATGGGTGTTTATATTTATAATATGTACCTAATTAAAGTTATATAATATGTGTAGTGTATCAACTATCTGGTATCCATAACACAAGCCTCGTAGCTTACCATGGAACCATTTGATGCTGTGTGTTAATGTCTTAACATATTTATTTAATTTATTTAAAGAATATAGAACACGAAGGTAATGAAATTCTGCTTTTAGAATAAGCCTAATACCATCTAAAATACGAAATCCAAAAATATTAACAACAAAATAGTCATATATTTACATAAGAGTTATATATTCTCTGAATAATAAATTTTGATAATATGTATAATATACCACTTTTGACTTATATACTTAGTTTAAAACATTTATATTCTATGCTTATATGTAATCAAATAGTTGTAATTATATATGAAATAGACTCATAGAACCCCCTTTCCGTTGCTCTCAGTCCTTACACTACTGACTTAAATATAATTTTTAGCATATTAAATAATGATACGATTTAAAATTTAACCTAATTAAGAACCATTTTTATAATCAACCGACTTCAAAAAGGAGGAGGTTCTCAATTCGACTGTATGTTTTTTTTTTTATGTTTGTTACCTCAGAACTCCGACATTTATTAACCGATTTGGACAATTTTTGTTTTGTTTGAAAGGGTATACTTCCAGATTGGTCCCATTTAAATTTCAAAAAAAAATACCACCCCTAAGGGTGGAAAAACAACTAATGATGAATTTAACCTACTTCTAATTGTCATATTGACTTGAAACTTTGCAAGTATTTCTATTTCCGTTGATAGTACAGTGGTTCGGTGTTGTTGACCTGATTTGATGGCAAGGCCAGAAGGTGGATAGGTGGAACTCTTCAACGGCTAATAGTAGATACTTTGAGTTTGGGCTTATTTTGTTTGATTTGACAAGCCTAACACGTTAAAATCCTTACTTTGCTACTACTATCTACACTAAAAAGGGAAAAATAAAAACTTTTTAACAAAAAAATAAAAACCGACTTCAAACAAAAGCACTAAAAAGTACAAAATAACTGTTTGGTAGTTTTCATTTACTGTACATACCTAATCAAATGTTTTCGAAGTCGGTGTGCTTTTGCTAAGTAATTAAAGCCTACCTATTAAATACATACCTAATCAAATATTTTCGAAATCGGTGCCAGCCCATACAAAGCAAAGCACACCGACTTCGAAAATATTTGATTAGGTATGTATAGTAAATGAAAACTACCAAACAGTTATTTTGTACTTTTTAGTGCTTTTGTTTGAAGTCGGTTTTTATTTTTTTGTTAAAAAGTTTTTATTTTATTCGATTCATTGTATCGATCGAATATCATAAAATTATTTAAAAAAAATAACTTAAGTGTAAGTTAATAGTTTTACTTCCTTACCAGGCTGACTCAATCTCAGTAGAGTCTGATGCATCTCGTGGCAGTCCCTCTCGCGCGGTATCACGAAGAATACAGACTGGAATGTTTTTGTGCGCACGAGTAAGGGCGAACCAGTTGTTGTGATTGGCAGCCGGTCGACTGACGATATGTGCATTAGAAGTATCTAATTAATAAAATATACGTATATTAGTGTCAAAAGTAATGACTGCAGTATTAAGGGTTGTTAAGTAATCAGCCCTTGTTAACGTCCCACTGCTGGGCACAGGCCTCCCTTCAATAAGAGGGGGATCAGGTCATAGTCCACCATGCCGGCCAAGTGCGGGTTGGCGGACTTCATGTCTTTCGAAAACTTGCTAGGTTCTCTCAGACTTCAATACTTAGTCTTAATAATATATCAAAAATATAATTATTAAATTCTTATTTTATGGAGAATACAATACTTAAAGCAGTTAGTTATATACTTAAAATGTTATTTTGGTACCTTAATTGGCAAACCAGCCGACTTACTTTATTTTTGATCAGAATTACTTGAAACTTGGTATTAATGCTCTTCAATAAAATTAAATAAATACGTATTTTATTATTTTTCGAAATTCATTCTATAAGGGGGTAAAAGAAGGGATGAAAGTTTGAATGAAACTACCTTTTTAGATATTTTTTGTAGTTTTAGCACGAGCGAAGCCGCGGGTTCTGCTAGTTACTTATTAATTTTCAATAATGATAGTGGTCGCATTTCGAGCACTTGGCGAACACTCGTTAAATTAAACATTAAAGTAAATAATTCACGTAGGTGTAATAAAAACACTTGGAGATATCCAACAAATTATTATATATTAATATTATGCAAAGATTCTAATAGAATTATAATTTTATACCATTTGAGATTACTTCAAAAGATCCTCATAATATTCTGGCTTAAATGTCGTCTTTACTATCTAAGTTCTAATTGAATAAAACAAGAGGTAGCTTGTCACGTACGTCTTGCTTGTCAGGATCACGTCGCGTCGTAACATAGCTACTATCTCTCGCGTATGTAGTATAATATACTCTGTATAGATTTTCTTATATTTATAATATGTATGTATTTAAAGTTTATATATGCGTAGTGTATCAACTATCTGGTATCCATAACTCAGGCCTCGTAGCTTACCATGGAACTGGATAGTGCTGTGTGTTAATGTCCCAACATATTTATTTATTATTATTTATTTATTTCTTGTAATTAGATAAACAAAAAGAAGTTTTTACATAAGGAAAAAGGTTCAAATCTGATAAAATATTAAATTCGTTATTTCAACCCAAAGCCTTCGATCTTTGATCCTTGTTAACTTTCAATCACGAAAATAAAATTTTAGACGTTACTTAGGTACCTACAATACTTTTTTTTAATTTAAAAAGGTATTTTTTATTCTGCTTTTAGAATACATTCGACTTCAGCTGATGTGCTGATGATTGATGATGTGCATCATCACATTAATCATTACATACAGACCTATACGTTCTAGTAATTGAACGTATCTACATAGAACAACATATTTTTAACTCAGTATTGTAGCAATATTTGATTTTAAATATATCAGAAATTAATTTCTATTTTCAATTTATCTTAAGACTTAGTTACACGTCCAACTTTATCAATAGACTAGCGACTTACCCTCGATTCGCTCGGATTCGCCCCTAGCTGGATTCTCAATACAAAATTTCATGACCATTTTCAGAGATTACCCCCTACAACATCTCAAACTCACAATTCACAAACTACCTCTTTATTATATCAGTATAGTATTATATGATCTGTGGTGTATAGATATTTCACTCTATCGTTTATTTAATTTGTGAAAAATTATTCCTATCACAGGTATATGTTTCGATTTTTTTTATTCTGAAGACTTGTACATGTTTTAGATTTAATTAAGGGATATTTTCGGTTATACTTTTTTAGTTTGGCATCTGGAAAAATAACTTTGTTATTCGTGGTCTCTTGAAGAAATACTTTGAAGCTTATTTTGCTGCCAATAAAGTAAATATTTGACGTGTTAAATACAATTTTTAAACTGAATTTTAACTTAGATGTCAAAGTATCGAATAAAGTTCACCTAAGGACTTTGATACGATGTTGCCACATCTATGATCTAACCATGTTCACGTCAATAGTAAAAATCCATTACTGATAGATGTGGGTATAAACAAAAGTGCCTAATCTGTCTATATTCTATTTCTATTATATTATACATCTATACAATATAACTAATAATGTTATAAAGAGGTAAAGTTTGTGTGTTTGTGAGGTTGTAGAAGGTAATCTCTGGATATACTGAACCGATTAAGATGAGGTAAGAAGATAGTTTGAGACCCTGGGAAGGATATAGGATACTTGTTATCCCGGAAATACCCCTTAAGGGGGTGAAAATGGGGATGAAAGTTTGTATGGGGAATCAATATAGGGACGAACCCGAGCGAAGCGAGAGTGAGTGGCTAGTATGTAATAAAATTCTAATTGAGTCGAATCTGTAAATTAAATATTTTTAGGAAAATCTTATTAAAATATACATTATTATCGATACTGAGAAATCTTTATAATATTATATCATTGCTGGTTTATAGAAAATCGTAATAAATATATAAATATAATACTAACCCATGTCTCCTTTCGCATTTCATGATCAACAAATATAAGGTGCGTCGTGGCGAAGTACAGCGTGCCTTTCGAAGGATTTCGGAGATTATACTTATCCAGCATCTGGACATTTTCCAACTGCAAAAACGGAGAACACTGTTTTAATATTAGAAATTCTTTTTTAAGACTATTTTTTACTATTAATACTTTAGAAATGAACGAAAAATGTACACTGACTTCAAAAACATTAGTAAGTAATTTATCTAATGATAGAGAGATATTTTAAATTTATATGGGGTCTATATGAAATATATAATCTTAAGATATATGAATTTAAATATATATATATATATATATATATATATATATATATATATAATTGACGAATAAATCAAGTAACGTAAACACAAATAAACATATACCTATACATCAAAATCGAGTAGGTACCTCGTTATTTATAAAAAACGAAAAATCCAATCATAAATTAAAAGCATTGTTGTAGAAAACTATTTAAAATACTGGACCACAACATGATTCAAATGGAATTGTATTGTGTGTTTCGAAATAATTACTTAATATACAAAACTAGTGCTATAACACACTTTTCAACTTTGAGCGGAGTTGAATAAAGGCCTGGGATTAAGATTAAAAGGGTTGAAAACCTTTTTCCTCTCCATACACAAAAACATATATGTATATACAAAATATTTTATTAAAAGACAAACAATTACGTATCCTTTTTCGATCAAACATTTAAGAAAATAAAAAGCTATATAATATATTTTTTTACATTAACACACCGCATCATCAAGTTCCACGGTAAGCTACGAGGCTTGTTTTATTGATACCAGATAGTTGATACACTGCACATACATCACATACGTACGTTAAATATTTTTTGGAAAATATTATTGAAATAAACATTATTATCGATACAGAGGCCGAATCTATAGTTTTTAGAATTTTTGTCTGTCTGTCTGTTACTGCATCACAGAAAAACCACTGTAAGGATTTTGATGAAATTTGGTATAGTGATAGCTGGCTATCCAGGTCAACATATAGGATACTTTTTACCGCGGGAAAATGTCTCATTTCTGAGAAAAAATACAAAAACTGCATTGTAAGAGTACCTATACTAATATGTAACCTAAGAATTTGGTTTTTGGTCATCTGAACGCGGGCGGAGAAGCGGGCAACGCTAGTACATAATATAAATATAAACACCCACGACTGGAGTACAATTAATTTTCATGCTCATCAAACAAATGCATGCCTCCAGCGGGAATCGAACCCAAGACCACTGCCACAGCAAGTCGGGTCTCTACAAACTGGACCAAACGTGTCGTCATTTCTTATATCATTAGGTTAGATCTGTGTTAATTTTACTCACATTTAATAAGCGTTACCAACACACCTTTGAGGGCTTTATCTTAATTATTATAATTTATACGATGTTTAAAATAATAAGCGGTAATTACTGGGATAATAACTTGGCTTTTATAAAGAAAATAAGAGATTTGTTGAATATTTATTCGGTTGATTTTCCGAAATTCTATATAGATACATATATAGCGTCTCATTTGTCGGTTGTGCCTTGTATATTTATTATTAGGTATATTTGGAAAGATGATGTGTACAATTTCTGTCCAGAGTTAACATATAAAAAAATAATATTGCTTATATAAATAATTAATATTTAAAAAAAATATTCTTTATGGTTATACAAAATATAATAATAGCAACACTAAATAACATTAGTAATTAATAAACTTAAAAAAAACCTAAGTATATATAAGTATATATAACCTAAGTGTCTCCAGTGACCATGATTGTTGTAAAGCATTCGAGAAGTCGGGACCCAAAATCAAAATAAATCCGCGAAATAATCCGAACAGATAGTTTTATTTAAAATGTCAAATATTCGCGTAAATCTAAGAAAGTATACCATAGTTTTTGAGAGTTTTATCTGTTTGTCTATGTCTGTTTATCTGTTTGCTTTTTCCGCAGGAGCACTAAGTCTATAGGTCGATATTACAATTATAAAAAATTTCGCATTTATAATAATAGTGTGATCATTTAACCACTAATATTTTTTTCGTAAAAGTCGACATTACAATCTTTTGTTTATTCTAATTTCTCTTTACAAAACGAGGGTCTATTACAGAGATACCGCGGGCCATGTCTCCATAGCGATCTTGCCGATGTTATATCTGAATTTAATGAGATGAGATTTGATACCGGCCTTGAGATTACATGTAACGTGTAAGGGCATGTGAATATTCTTACGAAAACATTAGCTTTAGAGATAATTTATACATGAAAATAGATAGATAAATATATTTTATTATACCCAAAACGATAGGGTTGGGAATTTTTTATACGCGTTTTCCTTTATTGATAGACACAGCATACATTCGACTCACGTATTACGCTCCTGATAATAAAATACTTCGGATAAAAATTATGTCCGGTTGACCGGTTTCGGCCATGACGACCAATGTTCTGATACTAGCCATCTCCCTAGGAGATATTATACATAGCGCACAAGTGTTCGGGCAGACACAAGTGCACATGGGACGAACGGTAAGGGATTAGACCCCCCCCCCTCAACGTGCGTTTATCTTGTCGTGGTGGTGGGGCTCAGTAATGCGCGGCAATCCAGCCGGGCGTGAAGCAAGAAACACACAGGGAGGTGGCCCTCTTCGGTGGGTGGTGTACTATGCGGGTTGCTTCTGGTACTTCTCTGATAGCAGAGAGGACTGTGGAGCAACCCCATGGTTGTTATGGTCTGCTTCGGCAGACCTGCCGTTGGGGCGTCGTAGTTGAATGCGTAAGCGATCCTGCGACGCCCCATTAAGACGGGGGAAGGCTTTGTTGGGTTTTAGTGGGTAGTACTGGCTTTGCCGGTAAGTCCCACAGTTCCGAGGCACAGAAGTATAAAACCGCTAACTTTCCAACAGGCTGTTACCGAGATATGTATGGTGATTTCGCTTACACGTATAACTTAACGTAACCCCTTCGCGGTACGCCATAATGTTAGTAAAATGTTACCATAGGATACTCTCTGTGTTATAATGTAATAAAAAATATATAATAAAAAAAACATATTTCCTTCGTTTACCCCTAAACATCTTTTATGGGATTGTTAAGAAAGACGCATGACTACGCTTTTTACTCTTTACTACTTTGTTTAGATGCGAAACAAGTAGTGATTTCCAAAATCGTACTGTCGCTTATGCTACGCCATCTTTCAGGTTTGACTAACAATAAGTTCCGAGTTTGTGTTGTGCTTACTAGTTTATTTTTTGAGAAATTTCATTAATGAGAAGATAATTGACAATGATAATATGGTTTACTAGTACGTAGTGGTCATTGTTTTTAGAATACATTACAGAATTCGCTTTATTTCTATTTTATATTATATTCATATAAATATGTGTATATATGTGAATGTATGTCTGTACGCTTATTACTCCTTCACACTGAAATGATTAGACATACTTGGATAAAATTTAGCATATTATAGTTAGATATATCTATGATTAGCATATACGTCGTGGAATAACACATACATAGGTTGCCTGTATGTATATCTTTACGAATATTATAATTGCGAACATTTGTGAGGATGTAGGTATATATGTTTGTTACTCTTTCACGCAAAATCTACTGAATGGATTTTAATGAAACTTTACAATAACATAGCTCATACATCAGTTTTTGTTTGTTGTAAATACAAATGACACTTAAGGACGTACTCAAGACTTTTATACTTTTTTTAGCAAATAGCAATGTCTTCTGCATTCGACAGTGTGAAGAAGAAATAAAATCCAACGGCATTTCTAAATCACCGTGCCTTATCATAACTCTAAAAAGCACTTTTTCTTCGTCGCCGCATAAATCTCTTTTTTACGTTTATTTTTCTTAGATTAAACTGTTAGGGAATAAATATAGTTTTAAATAAATTATAGACATTCAGAATACAGACTTTGTAATAAAGTCGAGGAAACTATACGATTATTAGGTAAGGTATGAACAAGCACATACATACATATACCTACTTTATTAACTTAGATTTTGTGTAAGATGAATTATATATAGTAAATCTATACTAATATATAATATTATAAAGAGGCAGAGTTTGTTCGTTCGTTCGCTTGTTCGCTCGTTTGTTTGTTTGTTTTAACGCGCCAATCTCACTAACTACTAATCCGATTTGATAAATTGGTTTTGCATTAAACAGCCCATTTATTAAGAAATTCTATAGGTTATATTACATATACCTACCATCATGCTACTCCCCAAGGGAGCGGAGCATTGATATAATGTATAGTCTATCTATTCCATAATGTTAAAACGAACCTAGGGACGAACCCGAGCGAAGCGAGGGTGAGTCGCTAGTGAATTATAAAATTGATAGAAGGTACCCATAATCATATTATAAATATAAAAATAACTCAGCGTATTTGTTTGTTTACTTAGAAATTTGATATAAGGTGTCTCAAGGATAATTCTAGAGAGTACGAATTTGTATGGAAAATCTAAATCCTACTGACAAACTTGCGATACTTCTATTAAAAATGTGTTTAAAAACGTACTATATATAAGCACGGCATAATAAAACAATACAATGAGAGTACCAAAATACCATAGCCACAAAATAATAAAATATAATGTGCTCCCGACCGATTTCGGTCACGTCAACTAAACTCATTGAGACTAGCCGTCTGCGCAGGAGATATTATAGTGCAGCGCGTGTGCGCGCAGACCCAAGTGCACTCTCTATTCCTGACACTCTAATACTCCGGTGAAACGACACGAGACACCACCAGTGAGAGTTAAGGCGCAGGACCGACGACTTTACGTGCTCTCGGAAGCACGGGGGTGAAACACCGCCAACTTTCCAACTCTGGGCTGTTACTAAGGCTTACTAAACAGAAAGACTCAATAACTTACATGCTAGCCTTTACAGCACCGAGGTTATAATATGGTGTTGTATATATAATGAAATATGGTGTTGTAGTAAAACTATCTTTGTGACATAAGTCTGAGTGACACTGCCTAATGCCCATACTGTCTAAAGACTCGAAGCCTGGGTAGCGGCTTCGAGTATTCCCATGTGGATGTAAATGATTGTATCCAACGTACAAACGTAAATTTAACGAGGATTTTAATGTCTTTAAAATCCTCGTTAAATTTACGTTTGTAATAAAAAAAATAGTTTTTATTTCGTAATCATTTTTACATTTTGTGTTTGAGTCTTCCCAGTAAGTAATCCGAGGATACTTGTGTTGGGAATGGCCCGCTTCTTCCTATATGCATACTCTTACTATACGTACATACATTTCACAAACATGCCACTGGGGGAAAATATATGAAAATGAAGTAAATTATATTCTCCCTCGCTACGCTTACATTAGAATCATGTATAATAAGACTCTGTCAAAACGAATGTGATAAGCTTTTTCGTTAAAACGACCTAAAAGCCAGGTGCTATTAATCATATGACACATAACAGTAAAGAGCTTTAA